>LGAG01000144.1:467431-477885 GCA_001278395.1 Lerema accius
GTCAATGTCAAACGCTTTACTCATTTAAAAAAAGAGTGAAAGAACACTATTTTTCATTAAGTTAAATGAAAACAGCTATCTAATCAATTTCTGTTCATTTTAGTATATCGACGCTGGAAATCTCAAATGTCGTAAGGGACAAACCACGACTTTACAGGAGAGCCAAAAAACGAAATTGGACTCTTCAAAACGTTACAACTTTTTTATTTTTAGAGCTATTTAGATGTTTTTTAGACAGACTGGTTTCTAAATAGCTTAGGTACATCATGCTATAAGTTAAACAACGCTAAACATAATAGCTTAGAAGATGAAGTCCCTTACACACTGAAATTTTGGTGCAGATGACCCTTACGACGTTCAAAAACTTTCTATTTGGAAAATAATTCACTTACAACCTCAGCCTGATTAGAATCATTTTGTCGTAAGAGTCTGGATGTTTTTATTCATACTGTTATTTAGTGTTGTAAAGTAAAAATAATAATTAGAGTAAGGACGTATATCACAATTTGTTATGGTGATATAAGGTGGTTTTTGAGAAATGCACAGAAAATGGCATTGATTGTGGATATGAAAAAAGCATTTTAAAGTGAATTAAATTATTTAAACTGTCGAAAAAAACACAAAACTGTATTTGGAATCACTTTTATTTGGAAATACAGTCAACTGTTTCTATTATAATAATTATTATAAACTTACGAGAATCTTAATACGAAAAAACTTTTATCAAAAAATATATACTTGACTTCAAAAGTAACAAAATAATCTAATAACAGAAGTGATTACGTACACCTAAGCATTGATCATTTTTGAATAATATAATTGAAAACCGCTTCTGTTATTAGATTTTAAGAAACAAAATCCTAATTCTTCTTCCTTGATTGGCACAGTAGTTATTCGTTACAAGGTACAAAACTTAAATAAATTGACAACCTCTTTTTAAATCTGATTGAAAATCCCACTAAAATCACACTCTGTGGCTTGTAAAGACAGTCTTTTTTAATATATTATAATAAAGCTTACTAAAATCACAACTTACATATTGGTTCATGAACTATTTTAAATAGATAAAGTATTTCTAAAACATAATAATAAATTAAAGCAATGGTTATACCTTTCAATACGTCTTATTATTAAAATTATATCACCAAAGTCAGTTCTTTTTATAAAATTATAACAAAATAATAGCTCTTTATGCTACTTTAATTAAAATTAAAACTAATAGGAACTATCAAATAAGTATCAGGAATCATCTTCAGACGGTCTTATTCATAGAAAGTTACAACACATAACTAAATTTTGACTATAGTAACATGTCCAAAATAATAAATCGCGCCAAAGCTATCTATAAACAAAGAAGCGAAATGTTCTGGTTAGGTAAATTAAATCTGGATAAGTGTGAGATAATAATGATTTCTCTTTATTCTTTCTCGTCATCCTCGTCAGTATCATTTAAAGTATCTTCTACTTCAGGTGTAAATGGAAGATTTAAGTAGTCTCCATGAAACCGTTTTGGTATCGTTCCATTTTCGCATAAGCGCCTTAAATCTTTGTATTTTGCCATAGAAATAGGTAATCTTTGTTTATAAAGCGCTTTCAACTCTATCTCTTTATATTGGTTGTGACTAGATGAGCTTTCATGTAAAATATCTTTGGATACTCCCTTTCCTTTCCCTTTTCCCTTCCTTCCTCTAGTATTTTTCAAAGGTGTTTGATGCAGTTGAAATTTATGGACTTCTGATTCTTCTTTCATTGAATATTTAACAAACATTACATCCGGCCACTTCTTTTTAAAAGTCACTATTCTTACTTTCTGAAATTTAACAGCTTTTGCTATGTGTGGCGAGAAAGCTTTAGAGGTCAATTCTTCAAAGTCCAAGAAGTCCGTGTGTTCCATCAAATGTATCTGGTAGGGTTTCGGCCGTTTTCGAGCAGCTTCGATAAAAGTAGGCCATTGTGATGGTGACCAGACGATCAGCCTTTTTACCTCATTTTCAATAACTGCGTGAACAGAATCCACCGGCATATATGTATGCCCAGGAAGTAAAAAATTTATTTGGATTACTTGTAAATGCTTGGAAGATTTCAAAAAGTTGTTAAGTGCAGCCATTACCACTTTGTTGCGATTCTGGCCACAGCAAGAATCACAGTACAATAGTAAATGTTTTATACCCCTTTTGTCAACATCTTTAAGGTATAGGTAAAGGCAGCTAGATATTTCTTGACTTCCACGTTTACCTTCTGATTCACCCCAAAGATAACAGGTCACATCTCGGGTTCCACTCTCATAGAAGGTTAAGTTAAACATTGCATACTTTCTAGAGTAGTATAAAAGCATGCTCTCTCCATGTGGAGTGTTTAAAACTTTTTGCATGTCGAAACTCGTTGTTAATGTTTCTGGGTCCAGTAAGTTTTGGTGCAATTTAAATCGAGCATAACATGCCCTTTTCTCCTCTAAATGCTCGTTTATCTTCTCTCTATCCTCTTCACTATTTTCTTCTTTTTGATTTTCATATTTAATGCATAGTAAACATTTATCTTTTTTTGGAGTATGAAAACTGATGTTATATTCTTCTTTAAAAAGCTTATTAAACATTTTTTCGCTTAGTTTATTGGGCTTTGAGTCTTCTTCTACTTTTTTTACGTACAGCCGATATAAATTACTAATACTCTTTAATTCTTGGGGGAGGTACACTTTTGTAGTGTTTTGGCGACAGTAATGTGATGGTACTGCTGGTAATGACTCTATGTACTGTTTAGCGTAATTAACGACCTCATCATCATATTTTATCGGTGCATTAGGATGCCTTTTGTCCAACTGAGCCATTTTTTCCTCCTCATTACAAATTGTATACAATAAATGACGCTGTGTTATATCCAACGTATTTAATAAAAAGCTTTGACATACTTGACTATACCCATCACCATCGTTTATGTAATACTGATAAGTAATGTTTCGACGACTAATATCGCTCAGAGTCTTTTTTCGTTTAATTGCAACTCTTTGAGCACATCGGCATCGTACCAACCAATCCTTTCTTCTTTGTACACATAAATCCCAATAGAACTTAAATAAACCAGCTCTTCTCTCTTCAGAAATCTGTTTGCAAGCTCTATTACACTTTCCATCTAAACAAGGATTTACTTTTATAGACTTAGCCTCTACTTTTCTTCCTTTTTTGGTTTTATAACTCTCGCCTGAATCTTTATTTTTCTTTCTTAATTTAGCCATATTTTCTTTTTTAATTTTTTTCAAACTAACATTTTTGTGTTTTTCATCATATTTCATCATCTTCTTCTTCTTTTTTCTACGTTTTTGGTTCTCTGAACAATGTGACGATGAGAATTCGTCTTCCGATTCTTGAGCTGACCATTTTTCGGAACTTCCTGCAGAAAAATCTTCATTTTCAGATTCATCGAGAAAATCTTTACAAGACTTTTTAAATGACGCGTTTATGGCTTTCGTCCTCCTTTTTCTCTGACTTACATTATCTTGTACATGCTCAATAGGCTTTACATATTTTATATTATCTTCTTCAACTGTTTCAGTACTTGATTCGATAATTTTAACGTTCTCCAAGTTAGTATATATATTCTCGCAATCGTTAAATGTACTTATCTTTTTTTGGCAAAAAACACCAGTTGCTGGATCCAAAACTATTTCAAATTGTTCTAAAATGTTCACTTTACCATCTGTATTATTTAAAGTATTAGTTTTCGGAGACATTTTGCTATCACTGCGACTATTACTATTTGATGCTATAACTTGTTCAATATCTTGCTCTGACTTTAATAAAGCTTGTGAAGTATTTAAAAAAGGCTTTTCCACAGTCGACATAAAATGTAGATCATCAGTTTTATTACCTTTTATAGTGAAGCTTGATATCACGTCTTGCGAAGTGACTAAACTACCGGTACTCTTAACATCAAATATTATATTCGGATGATGGTTGGCAGATTCTTGCGTTTCGGCTCTTAAGACAGTTTGCAAGTTATGTGTAATAGACTCTGGTAAATGTGAAGAGAATTCAGCTTCCGCTTTACAACAATCCAAAAAAGAATTCAACATAACTTCTGGCGCCATAAGCCCTCCTAAATCACTAGTATTTTTAACATCAAAAATATTATTGTTATGATTGGTTGGTTTTAAATCAGTGTCGTGGTTATTAATTAATTTGGCATCTCGAAAAACTGTAGTTTTGTCTTCTGCGGTCTGCACACTTGACGTTAACGTTTCTCGACCAATATTGTTTGATGGTGCACAGACATAGTGTATTTCGTCTGGAAAAAAATTTAATTTACAATGTATAGTTTATCTTCATTTTGTCAACAAGACAGGAATTTTCACAATGGCATTTCAACAGAAGACACATACAGAACAATGTTAATAATGAGACTTATAATCTTACCTTTCAGTAATGGTACTGGTGTTACATTTGTCATTTTAGGCTCACTGAAAATGTCAACATTATGCGCTTTTGAGCTTTTAGCGGAAGATGTTTCAAACTCATTGTAATAATTTGTTTGTTTTTGAGCATCGTTTGGTACCATAATTTGTGCAAGCTCATGTGCTTCATCATCATAATCTTCTGTGGTTTTAAGTTCAGTTCTGAAACCAAAATTGAATGATAACGATGTAACATTTCACCGAATGTTCCTCAACAATTGTAAAAAAATGGCTTAAAACATTCAGTTTAAGGGACACTTTATTTTTTAACAATAGCCAACTGAAGGTGGTAACTAAACACTATTTAAGATTTGTCCGTTACAACATAAAATATATTTAACTTATTGAGACTTACCACAATATTTTACTGAATGCATTGGAACAAATTGTCCTTTACGACAAAAACGATTTATTTTTAAGAAAATATAGTCTACTTACTACGTTAAAAATAGTTAGATTGTTTACGTGTTTGTAATGATGAAAGGAAAAAAGAATACAAAATACTTTGGAAAAAGGGCTACTAACAATCTAAATAACATCATCAAAATAATTAATAACTATAAGACAAATAGCAAAGGTATCACAACATGTTTTATTTACAAACACGTCAATCAACAAGGTTATTTCTTACTGACGCAAACTTCTGTGATATTGATTCAAATGAATGTTTCGTGCTTCGCCCCCAGTAGTCTAGTAAAATCAGTTGCCTGTACTAATAAGTAGTAAAGAAAAAACTTACCGCAACATATTTTTTTGATAACGATCAATGGCAGCCTTTGTTTTTATTCTTGATTCAAACGGATCCAAACTTTTCCTATGAGCCATGATAAAAATAAGTTAGCTCAGATTCCATACACATTGGTAATCATAACCTTGTTTTGAAACAAATCACTTAAATATTTCATTTGTAATTAAACATCCAACAATCTGTAATCCACTTATAAAAACAATCAGCGCAAGCGTCGCGGGTATATTACGTGTTGACGGTTCTCGACGAAATACGAATCAAAATTGTCTGCCGGCCGGCATGTCTTCCCGCCCGCTCCCGCATACCCTGCGTTCACCCAGGCACGAATGAAACAAAAATGTCGTAACAAGTATAAACTAGTGTTGACTATTATTTTAAAAGTTAAGGTTTTAGATACGTAACTGACAAAATGGTCAAATCTTACACTTATAATGATGTAGTAAATACCACTTGTAATACTTTTAATGACTTACTACATTTAATTTGGAAATATCTTAGCAACCTTTATGTCGTAAAGGACCAAGTAATATCACTGATGTCACTTACGACAATATTCATTAAAACTTTTAAAATTATATTCCAATCCTAATTGTTGTAAGTACTTTGGGAAACGAAATGTTGTTACTTACTACAATATTAATTTCAAGTTTGTTAATTATTTTTAAATATTTTTTTGTAGTAAGGGAACTATTACGTTGTGTATGTTTTTTACAGCATAGAAATAAGACACTTATTAGGAGTTACGACGTCGCAAAAACCTTAGGAACAAATAAGATCCAAAAGTTGACCTATACGACCCAATTTTTCTGTATAACTGCACTTACTACAAAGTAATTTTATGTCATATCTCCTCCATTTTAAGAGATATTAAAAATCTAAATATACAGTTCGATAGAGCGCAAAAAATGCAGTTCTACGCACTATCAAGTGGACTTACGACAAAATGTCCCTTACGACATTTGAGATTTCCAGCGTCGATATGTATGTATACCACTTATAAATTATATTTATATGTATTGATAGTTATTTATTATGTTTATCTGTTTTATAGTATTATTCTATGTATTGGGGTGTAAAGTTTATGTATTTTATTTGTTAGGTCTATGGTATTTATTTAATTTAATTCTCTTCACTTTCCATAAACGAGTGCACGCTTATAAAATTTATATCTTCTTTCCATTCCCAGGTCTACTGGAAGAAATTTCTATAAGAAATAAGTAAGACCTATGTACATTATTTCCTCATAATCTTATTATGTCTAACTTTAAGTGTACATGAAATGTTAAATAAAATAAATAAATAAAAATAAAACATCATCAAACCGTTTTACCAAATTGATTTTAAATTGTAGTAAGATTAGACGTATTCCTAGAAATAATAATAGGATCTTAAATAACACTTCAGAATAGCTTAATACTAGTTGCAGTGCTTACATTCCAGCTAGAAGTGAAATATTTTGCAACATACGATTTAAAATTTAATTTAAAAGCTTTTCCTCCGAGATTTTGCGGTGGAGAATTTCCAGGTAAGAATTTTCCGGCATCAAAATAACTTACGGACAGAGATTTTAATTCATTGGATGTACATGAAATGGGGACGCGAGATTTGGATCGTTCGAATGAAAAGAAATACGTAGACTGATGGTAGGGTAGCAATACTTTTTGCTTGGATTATGCTATCATTGAAAAACTTTCTGAAAATGTCTCTAATGCCAACATGATCCAGAAACTAGACTAATAATCCTAAGAAACAAACAAATGTTTTATAATTGATTTTAGAATGAGTAAAAACATTCAACCTTCATAAATAAGTAATCGTCATATTTAAATTCCATGGTCAATGGACCAGTAGTGTGCAAAAAGGGGGAATTGTTCGCCATAACAACGTTTATCAAAACGTGACCTTCGTGTGGGCTCAAGGATGAATGGAAAAATAATCTAAAACCCAAATTGACTCAAAATAATGTAAACATGCAATCTTTTTAGGTTAAAGAACCAATTTAAAAGTTTAAATTGGAGCCGTAAATTTATTCCACGTAAACGCGCGATTTACGGCGCTTACGCTATCTTCCAATAAATTGAATCCTGTCAACATTAATTAGAAATCAAATCGAACTTATCAACGAAGTACACACTTCAGCCAAAACTTCCATAAGTACCTTTAGCTACACCAAACTTCAACCATTATTCAACGTTGCTAAACTTCAATATTGCCTGACTGATTTGATCCAGAGGACTTTAAAAATCTTCGAACAATAGCAAGCCTTATGTCAATAGCAGTAAAATCGCTATTGGAATATCCTGAGTTGATTATTTCAACGTCAACGAAGCCTTTGATAGAGGGTTCGTAAATTAGAGATTATTGAAGAATGACTTTTATTGTCGTCCATCAATCATATCTTATTTTATCGTAAGTATTTATTTACGAATTGCCTGATAGGGTTTGATGACTCACCTTTGTTTTCCTATGCCTTTTTTATTAATATCTTTATTATAATATGCTTAGGTAGTTTAATGAGAGAGAGGATATTATATGAGTTATCAAACTTAAATAACTATAGCAACGTTTGGATACAGATTCTGATTGCGAAAAACCGTATATAGTAAGTGAAAAGTACTTAATCACACAATGACATGGTTACTTAAAATCCTTTTACGTAAGCCTAATCCGACTCAAACACAAAATACTTGAGTACGTGTCTCTAAAAGCTACGAAATGTCTATTTACTTTAACGATGTTTTACTGCGATCTCAATGAAATTTGTCGTATAATCTCTCTCGGGAAAACGGATATCAAATAAAGACAGCTACCTGCTTTACGTGACGATCCTTTCGCTTGCCGCCCTGTAACACTTTTCCCGGATTATTCCATGTAGCCAAGTTTCAATGCCATGACGAATTCGCCTTTTATTACGTACGAATTACAAAGCTTTAAATATAGCCGATTGTATTAATATTACAGTATAAAGTAAATATTGCAGCATATAAAGAAAGAACAATATAAGTAATGGTTTAAACTTTCATTACTCGTATGTACAAGGTACCTAAGTACATTTCCCAGGAGGGAAAAGAAACAACCAGCTCTACATGTGCATTTTAATTTTCTTGTTACGTATGCATTATAAACTAGTTGCGTAACTTTCACTGTTTGAAAAGTTTGTAGCGATACCTGCATACGTAAAAGTTCTCTATAATATTTCTAAAGATGGGAAATTTTAAGTTTGCTTGCTTCCTTGCGTTTCTGTTAACAGTTAACTTATCTTTTTCATTCTGAATAGAGACCGAGATAAAAGAGCAGGGAATAATATAGATCGGTGATAAATAAATAGCAAATAGAATATAAAATTCAAAATAACAGTCAAGCTGGAATTACTCATTTATTTTGTTATGTTCTTCACTTTCTCAGGAAATTCAGTAGAAAACTCGTAGTAGAAAACCCTTAACCCTATTCAGTGACTCACGAGTCAATACTTAGCAGTAGATAGGTACTTTCACTATTATTTAACCGTTTATCTTTCAAATATTTGGACACGAAATATTTTCGAACGTTAATATGTGTACATTTTTGATCTCGCAAAACGATTCTACGGGCCACCATATTATACACCACATTTATTGTCATAAAGTAGGTACCTACTATAAAATCATAAGAAGTTGATTAAAAATTGAATAATATGAATATAAGTAAGTATAGCTTTTTAAAATCAATTTCGGTTTTTAATTGTATTAAATTGTAATCTAAAGAGTCTCTAGTGTCAGCAAAATAGCTTTAGCAATTAGCGATCATGCTTATCCAGCTTTATCTAACGACATACATTCGTGTTACAATTACGATAATTGGATTCAACTCGATCGATTGCTTACAATTGACGCGAGCCTTTGTCTGAGCTATCTATTAAGCGCTACACCAATATTTATGTTTCATAAAATCGTCGTGAAATTAATAATATTTTATGGGATTGCGTGTATGTTTGTTACATTAATGAATATCAGCGAAACTTTAAAAGATCTTTTATAAAAACAAAAAATATATACCTAATATATTGTATTAAGTCTGCTTTATTTTTGTTATAGTATCAATAGAACAACGAAAAACGGTACAGTTTAATAAAAACGTCAACCACTTTTTACTGATTTTTCGTTCCAAAAATATGTTTTATCATAAACACAATGAATTTTTATTTTATCTTCGCTGGCAAAGGACAATGCCAGAAGTTCTATAGAACTTTGCCCCATACAATTAATATCGCGTACAAATATGACAAATACGCCATTTTAAAGATAATTTAAAACTTATCACTAATGAAGTGGTCAAATTCAATAAAAACTTGCCAATTCTGTATGGGCCGACATAAAAGATTTACTAAAAGGTTAGATTTTTAAGGAAAAATGACATTGTGATGACGCGTAAACGTCAACGTTACTTCTATATAGAGAATGACAAATGTGACATAGACATTGACAACAACAAGACGATTCATTGCACGGAACGAATGATAAATATACTTCCCCATATTTTTCTTTTGTTTAATTCCAGTATGTACCTACGATTTATAAATGTTGCGTAATACGGAATTTTCGCCATTTTAGCCGGAAAAAACATTGCTAAATATAATAAGTAAAAGTCTTTTTAATTTAATTTTTAATCGGCAAGTTGTTTATGAGAATTATAACAGCATAAGGGCCCTAAATTCATTTATTTATTTTTCATTGTTTTATGTTTCCTGTACATAACAAGTTAAGTGGGGCAGGATCTAACATTGTCCTTTGAATGACGAAATTTCTTTTCAATACAAAACTCTTAGAAGTGTTTGCCTTGTTATAAATAAACTGAAATCCGTCAATTGAAAAGATTGCCGCGGGATCATTAAAATGGAAATTAGGGAATATTTCTCTGCAAAATTATAGAACAATAAAAAATTTTGCAACTTTTTCTGCGAACTAAAAGAAAAATAAGTTGGTGCCTCTGTGAGAGCTTTTAGTTTCTGTAGTTATTTTGTACTGAAAAACACAGGTGCTTTAGGCATTGACTGAATGTCTGCTACCATTTTAATGATGCACTAGTGCCTTTCCACGTTTCGTTTCGATAGAACTTACCTATTATATCACGGGAAATAAACGGTTTCTCAAGAGGAAATGTCTTCCAAATCTTGCCTTGTCATTTGAAGTACAAACATGGCAAGTTTCATCTAAATTGATCCGGTGGTTTTTGTGTGATACCCGTACAGACAGAACAGATGGACAGACAGAGAGTCAGGCAGTA
>LGAG01000144.1:478993-491564 GCA_001278395.1 Lerema accius
CTTTTATAAAAACAAAAAATATATATATTGTATTAAGTCTGCTTTATTTTTGTTATAGTATCAATAGAACAACGAAAAACGGTACAGTTTAATAAAAACATCAACCACTTTTTACTGATTTTCCGTTCCAAAAATATGTTTTATCATAAACACAATGAATTTTTATTTTATCTTCGCTGGCAAATTTGAATGACGAAATTTCTTTTCAATACAAAACTCTTAGAAGTGTTTGCCTTGTTATAAATAAACTGAAATCCGTCAATTGAAAAGATTGCCGCGAGATCATTAAAATGGAAATTAGGGAATATTTCTCTGCAGAATTATAGAACAATAAAAAATTTTGCAATTTTTTCTGCGAACTAAAAGCAAAATAAGTTGGTGCCTCTGTGAGAGCTTTTAGTTGCTTTAGTTATTTTGTACTGAAAAACACAGGTGCTTTAGGCATTGACTGAATGTCTGCTACCATTTTAATGATGCACTAGTGCCTTTCTACGTTTCGTTTCGATAGAACTTACCTATTATATCACGGGAAATAAACGGTTTCTCAAGAGGAAATGTCTTCCAAATCTTGCCCTGTCATTTGAAGTACAAACATGGCAAGTTTCATCTAAATTGATCCGGTGGTTTCTGTGTGATACCCGTACAGACAGAACAGATGGACAGACAGAGAGTCAGGCAGTAAATCAAAAAAAATGTTATGGTCTTTATATCAATAACAAAGCTTGCCTGCATTAAAATTTTCAAAAAATATTAAATGTACAGATTTAAGCTGGTTACAGCTTTATTATTATTATACATTCTATGAAATTAAAATTTAATTTAAATAGGATTTTGTACCGTAGACTATAAAAGCCTGGAGTTGGCAAGACCCCAGAATAAAGACCTTACGTTGGCAATCTTTAAATACCTTTCAAATTCGAAAGATACTTTTTATACGGTTATCACTGGTTCACATATTTACGTCTATACTTTATGCATCAACTTAATTTCGGAGCATAAACATTCAAATTCATGTAAATCTAACTAATTTCCAGGAAATTTGCACGGAAAAGGGATCGACTGTACCTTTAGAATAGCTTAAAATTTACAAAAAGAATATTATGTAGCAACTTCTCTAGTCTTAGTCGTTTTATCCATGCATAATAAACTTTTAAGAACTACTTGATTACATCTGGGATTTAATAATGAATCTGTGAAATCACGAGAGAGCCGGGAAAATCTCGTTACCGAAAAGTGGCTTTGAGCCGAGCCGGCATTAAAAAAGATTTATAAATTCAGTTAAGGACTTGCTTGCCCCATTTTCAATTTAGACTTTGGTAGTTTCCGACATAAATTGACCATTAATCGACTGTTTTCATTTGTTCTGCTGATGTTCATTATAATTCAACTTCAGAATGAGTAAAACATCATTTCTGGGAGTAATTTTATTGTTCCTACTGAGCAACAATCTCCTTACAGGAATTAGGGCACAACTTCTCTTGCCAAATGCGGGTTGGCAGCCTTCGTTTAAATACCAACTTTTATGTAATCCTCTAAAGCTTTATTTATAGAAAACTCCGATAAGTAGATTCCTTCGCGATTTAGGGGTTATAATCCAAAATAGACTTTAAAAATCGAACTTAAATATGTCCAAAAGTCAAAAGACTAATTACACTACGACTTACTTATGTCGCAATCTAAAATATATATTTTGTATTCAATGTCGGTCACGAATACTAATAACGAAAGCAGAAACTTCTGGTCTCTAATTGAGGCGAAGTCTTGTTTATTCCATTAACTACAAGTTAATTATTTTTGTGTTTCGTTACGTAATATATTTCGCGGGCCTTGACGGGCTGATGCGAAGAACCAGCTTAGTTTGATGGTACTGAATTATAAATGAGACACCTATCATAACATGAATAAGATAATACAGACAGGGTAATATAGGAATTAAAAGGTTTAACTTAAATATTATTATAGGTACAATCACATTTACAATCGATCGAAAACAAGACAAATACAAAAAAATATATTATCTAGAGAATCTAGATATATCGGCAAAGAAAATGACTTAGCAATGTTTAACCCTAGATCCAGCTATGTACCTATATCTTGAGAATTTCTGTTTTTCAGCCACTCCCTACACCTTAAGATGATATGCAGAAGTTGAAATTACAGCAAATTAAATTTTATAAATTCAAGTTAAAGTGTAACTTTAATTTATTTGTTACAGGCAATCCACGTAACAAATGTGCACTCCAACCCGGACACAGTTTGATGGACTGGATCAGACTCGGCAATTCTGGGAAAGACCTCACGGGCGTCGGTGGCCGCATGAGGCCTGTCTCACCTGCTGAACTAGCTGCTCATAATACACAAAGTAAGACCAATTTTAAACATATCTTCATACAACTAACGTTGGCTTACTCTACAGTTGGAAGGAAATGAAGGATCATCAATTTAATCTATCCGATTCATCTCAAACAACCAAGGCCTAAAACAAGGTTTTATCTGTCATATATTTTTGCCATTGCTGAAGATCGAAGGGGCAATCTCTATTAATTGAGTTACCGTGTCGTATTTACAATTATTATTCGAGTTTTTCCTTCTTTGTGTGATTTACATAATCTTAAATAAAATATTTTAAGATACCTTAAAAAGCCATTATGATTTCATACAAAACTAACGAAAGGCTAAATATTTGTTAGATATTGCGCTAGGGATCTAGTTGCGAATCCTAAATAAAGGCTAATGCTTATAATCTTAGCGGTAAGGGTCTCTAAAGTTATTACGGGTAGACTGGGTTCATCTGTTTGTATTGTTTCAGAGGACGCGTGGTTAGCCATTCGAGGACGTGTATACAATATCACTCATTACTTGCCATATCATCCTGGAGGTAAGTAGAAATCATTTAATTTTAAAATTTTAACTGAGCACAGTTAAGGTACTTAACTAATTAATCGTTTTATCCCAATAAATTTTAGTTATTAGGTACATAAAAAAGTCGATTCAAGTAATAAATTTTTAGGACCTGAAGAACTAATGCGAGGAGCAGGCATCGATGCTACAGAATTATTCGATAAAATCCATCCTTGGGTTAACTTCGATTCCCTGCTCGCAAAATGCCTCATTGGACCCTTAAGATTTGACGCACCCGATGCCGAAGAAATCTTCGGTCCAGTTAATCCGTCTCCCAAATCAGATCGCCTCAGAGAACCGTCTAAAGCACAAGAATTAGTCAGAAAATCTATGGAAAACTTAGCAAACTGTATAACACCTGTGAGAAAGAAAATAGCTACGAAGAGCGAAGAAAACGTTAAAGGCAGCCCGCCAAGTAAAATTATGCAAAGTTTAATTCAATCTAGTGATCTGCCAGTCTCGATAAGCCGGAGAGCCGGGTCGAGTCCTGTTAGAAATATACCGAAACCAGCCGACGACACACCCCTTCCATTACGCTTCGATTGGATTCAAACTTCAACAAAATTGACTCTTTCAATATACACACGACCGTTAGCTAATCCTGGGGGACGTGCAAGACTTACCGATGAAACTCTATTGATCGAAGTTGCTACTAATGGCTGGCTTAGAACAGTAAAGTTAGAACCAGAGGAAAGTTTGAAAGAACCTTTGCAATTACGAGTTTTTTCTGAAAGCGGGAAACTAGAGGTAAATATTCGCATTATGGCATAATTTTTCCTCTTAGCAAATATTTTTTTCCAAAACTACGATAAAAAAATTGTAGTAGGTTTAGTTGCATCTTACATTTTATCTGCACCTCTACGTGTATTCTACGTGCTTACTTAATTTATTCTGGTAGTAAATCCAAGTGTGTTAAATAACTTGTACCATACCATAAACTCTTCTATAGATAACACAAAATTTACATTAACTTTATACCTATGTATTTAGGTGACAGCATATAAAGTAGAAAGTAAAATTTGGAAAGGTTGTGGCGAGACTACATTCAGTGAGAGCGTCCCAATATCGTCGCCACGGACGATGGAGTGTCGTGTGGTCCATGTGGAAGCAGTCTCCCATGACACCACGTTGTTGGCTCTGGCGCCCGATTCGGGATCTGTTATCGTTCCCCTCGGTCACCATGTAAGGGTCCATCATAAGGCCATGGGTAAGTTTCAAAGGATAAAAGAAATTCTAATTAAAATTACGTTGTATTTAAGTAGTTTTACATTTTACCTTGATGATGCTTTCTGAGATTTGTACCTACATTCTAAAGAAAACAGAAATTAAAAAAAAATAGAAATGTCTTCAATTTATAAAAAACACAAATAATTCGTTAAAACTTTTGTTTAAAATAATATGTTCCTAGGTACTTACATAGTCCTACTTACATAGTTTTCTAGTTGGATTGTGTATTATTTTTTAAGATATCCGTTGATACAAAAAATATCTAAAAACAATAAATAAAGGAAATCTCATTTTGGGCGGTCAAATGGGATTTAGCCAAACTTCTTACAACGTCCTAAGCTACTAACCCGAAAATAAAATACGTAATATGTAGGCCATCGTATCTATATTACAGGAGAAAAAACATCAATTGGGAATATTGGACTCATCATGTTCATTAAGCTCCTTAGCTTCACGTTTGATTTGTATTAGACAAATTGGTTTTTCTTATTATTTTATTTGTTTTTTTCCAGATTCAGAGTGCGTCAGATCATATACGCCTGTGGGAGACAACTGGGACGCCAGTAAAATAGAATTTAGTGCACTAAAAATCGCCGTAAAACGGTATGCCAATGGTGCTCTTTCGCCGCATCTAACTTCATTGAAAATCGGTGACTCGATTACAGTCTCTGGACCGTATGGAAACTTTCAACTCCAAAAGGTAATGTAGAATAGTACTTAAATAAAATAAATAATCGTATTTAATTAATAACATGATTATGAAATTTCACAATAATTACGAGACGAAAATTGAATATTCCCTCATATTTACTTATTTAAAAATTTATGACACCTCATGAAATAAGGTACATAGGGTACAGCTTAAAGCCTAATGGCATTGTCTACCAGCCAACCCTGGGAAGATGTGAGAAATATTGTATTCATAAACCTTTTATTTTTCAGTTAAAAACAGTAAAGAAAATTTATCTATTAGCGGCAGGCACAGGCATTACTCCAATGTTGGGATTACTGAAATTTATGCTTCACCGAACAAATCCTAGATGGTAAGAAACATTTTACTTATCGCCAAAATTCGTAATATCATTATTACGAATAAATTATTAACTTACTTAACTTAATTATTAACTTTACATAGTCTTTGGTTAGTCTAGTGATATGAAAGGAGGCTGACATCACTATTTTTTTTTGTTTTAAAAATTAATTATTTACCAATTACTTCAGTAATCAGAAAACTTTGGATAACATTGTGGAGAAAGTTCTGGGTGAAGGCTTATTATTATTATTACCGCTGAGTCATTATTATGTTAAGTGTCTAACATTCTCAATTATGTCCATTTACATTTTCAGCGAAAGTGTAAATTTGATATTTTTCAACAAAACTGAAGAAGACATTTTATTCCGAGAAAAATTTGAAGAAATAGCAGAGCAAGACAACAGGTATTTTCCATTTTTTTTTTTCAACTACCTACATTTATAATACAGGTAGATACCTACTAGAGGACCAGTCCTCAGGTCAATATTAGACCATAACTCATTTATGTCAAGCAATAGACGCGTTTGATATCCATGTCTGGCAGATGTCACAGTAAAGTACCTACACATAAAATGCAGTGTGGCAGTAGGTGTTTTGACTTATTTTATAAATTAAAATATGTATTTTGACGCATTAAATACAATTAAGCGTTCCTAACACCTTTCCATGTGAACTTTAACTTCGCTAAATCTCTTACTACCTTTGTTATTCTTATAAAAAGGTTTAAAATCGTACCCTTCACGTAATATTATACAGATAACTTCAGCAAAACAATAAAGTTGTTGATTATTTTGTTATTTATTTCAGACTGAACACGGTACACGTTCTGTCAAACGCACAACCGTCATGGACAGGCCTCAGGGGACGTATTAGCAGCGAAATTCTCACAGAAGTGTTGGGGAAAGTGATTTCAGTTGTAGAAGTCGGTACCGCCTTCGTGTGTCTCTGCGGACCGACCGAGTTTACACATACTGGCCTCGATTTATTAAAGAAATTTGGAATTGAAGAAAGTTGTATGCATGCTTTTATAGGATAATGCCAAACATAGATAAATAATAGATACATACATACAATAGGGATACCTGAAACTCATAGTTTAAATCGCTGCAGAATCTCCGAAAACAAAATTATTAAATGTCATTACTCCTATAAGTTTTATCGTATTGTTATTGTTTAGCCGCTTAATTTGGCCGGAGGAACAATTCTTAATACTTGTCTCTATACATTCTGCAGTGAATTTAGTCCGTGAGATGTTAATTACTATGCAGATCGCGAAACAAGGGTTAAGGCAAAAGATAAGATAGTATGTGTGAGATTAAACTTAAGTTACGGTTAAGCTTAAAATTTAAAGTGACAGGTAGAATTTGTCGTTCAATTTGTTTAATAAAATAGGAATATTATTCCCAGAGCAAGCGCATATACCTACGCAAGGTATATGTTTTTTTGCAGTAGGTTAAAAACTTTTTTTTTAATTTAAAAATAAAATCAAAGTCACCCGTAATCGGTTGTTGGGACCAGATATCGAATTGATGGCTTCACCAGTTTATCAAATAGTTTCATTGCAGTCTTGTAATATTCCCTACTTAATTTTCTTTAAATTGATTATAGTTTAAAACGATCGTCCTTTATAAGTTAAAGAAAATATTATGTACATGCCTGGTGCTTAATGTTAACTTTAAATATTTGATTTAGGTACGCTTGTTAACACAATATATAACTGGTCCAACATCAAACTTTTTCCTTTTGTCTTACTATACATAATAAACTTAAATCTACTTTCGTTGATTTGTTACAAATGACTATATTTATAACAAGTTATATGGCAAAGCGCCTTATTTTATATAAGAAAGTATAATACCTACCTTCATGTTTTGGTCACTAATCTTGTTCTATGTAAATAATAAACTTTTCAACTGTCTCTGCTCTCGATAAGCGATAATATACTTATTATGACTACCTACCATAACACTGTATTACTAATTTATAATAACTATGTACGGTAGATCTACCTATTCATATTTAGTATATTTGTTAATGTGATTTTTTTAGTTTAATATACTTTTGTGCACAAAGATGTACCTATTAGATATAGTGGGTAATTTTTGAAATATCTAGGGTAAATAGTTTGTATTCGCGATCAGCACAATTATTTATATCTAATTCATTACGATTATTTATTGTGATTTTGTTTTAAAAATATTTGAAAGTGTTATTATTCGTTAATATTAGGTATATTATTGGTATATAATACGTTTTCCAGTTTATCGTGTCTCCAATCATCTTATTAAATAATAGACAAAAAAAATCAAGTATAGATATATATCTATATATACCTACGTTTCGCATTAGCTTAAATTTAAAAGCGCTTACGATAAATGACGTCCTCAGAGTGAGAAATAAATTTAATTATAACATTAATATTCCCCTGGGAATTTTTAATCGTAGGGAATTTAAGCACAAAGTCATAGATACGATAAAATTAAAATATTAGATAAATAACATAGTTAAATCGTAAAATTATTTTATAATAATATAGTTTTTACTTAACCGATGTGTGATAAATTAGTTTATAAATTACAGTACCTAAGTAGTTTCAAATGCATTTTCTATAGGTCAATATAATAGGGTGTGTAGATAATCTTATTAACACTATAAATGTTTATTACAACTTCGAAACTACCTAAGCCTTTTTTTCGTCGTGCTTTAAAAAGTAAACAATCTTGGCACTACTTTTAATTTCATTAATTAAAAGAAATATTTAGAAGTAAGTATACTGAAATTTACTTTAACATTAAATTATTGTTTATTCTTTAATTTTTTGTGTCTTATTTTTAAATCGATAATTACAATAAAAAGACACTGTAACATTGTTTACTTTTTAAATCACGACGAAAAACAAGGTATACGTTACTTACGTCTTTTCGAACTTTTTGTTGGTTACATTTGTATTGTAATTATAATATTAGTATTCCATCCAGATAGATTCCGAATTAAGTACAACTTATGTAATTCTAATAAACTATTGGTACCTAATTCGCTAACAACTTTATTTATTTTTCATACACTGTTATTTAATATAGGTAACCATAAAAATATTGGCCACAAAATGTTTTCTTTTATAGCTATATTTTCGGACACTTCAGATATTTAAAAACTAAATTAAAGTGCCTATTACATTCCAGGTAAAAGATACAAGTACAATTTTGTTTTGTACATAGCTTCAAAATTTTATTGTGAATCTTGTTTTTATATTAATTACAATATCTAAAAATGTATTGGTATTTTAATTTCAAGGAATACTTACATAGGTACTTAAATTGGTTTTTAATTACACACCAACCAGCAATAGTGAGTACCTAATATTTAAACTTTTCAAAAAGAGCAAGGTGTAGAAAAAAAGGAAAATAATAATTACAAGTAAATTTGTCTTCAAATAACTTATGGACAAGTTGTATTTTTTTTAAATAAGTTTTAATTTCATATAAAAGGACTTAGAATTACAGTTGATTTTCACTCGACCTAGTAATACTAAGACATATTTTCGCAATTCTAGGGAGGGACATAACTACCCTCTGCCCTGCCCCCCTTCGCGTCGCTCATACCTCCAATTAATGCCCATAATTATGCATACGATCATACAACTGCACTAATACGAATACGAGCAAGCAAGAACTGCGTGTATAGGACAAAAATAAAAGAAACATTTATAAGGAACATTATTATATTACAACAAAACATAATATATTACACAATGACATACCGTCCCTGAAGTAAATGCACAGTCGCTGTTCGCCACAGCACCGTTACGGCAACTACATTACAAAACGAAAGAATCTATGCTATGCATCAAGCAAAAGCAAACTTAAACATCAAATAACCCTAATTTACCCATCGTATTAACCAGAGACAATATTAATACGGGATGAAATAAAAGACATATTAAAGTTATGTCTACCTCATAATTTTATTTACGGTTTTATAGAAATAATTCTAACATTCTGAGAACTATAGGTCTATGAACCATATTCAATTCGTTAGTACATGACGTACAGACCACAGGATGTATGTACAATTGTACAATCAACTCACTCCTTTCACAGATAATTAAAATTAGTTATTAAGAAACATACAGGGGAGCAGAGTATATAATCATAATAACACAAGTTCGCATTAAGAACGAATACAAGTTGATAAAATAATATTAGATATTTAAAGTGGAATGCCACCAATTTAAATTATACAAGCTTTAATATCACTGAACACATGTATTATAGAATACATGTATAAATTTCTCTTCAAAATCCGGTTGAAATTTAACAACATCAAACAATAATCTATGAACACATTGAATATTTACTTGTTAAATGTAAATGCCATGAATGGCTTAATATTAGTGAAATTATTATAATAAATAGAACCACAAAATCCAATTTGGTACATAATCTAATTTAGGATAATGATTGACAAAGAACATTTTTTTTTCTAGGTCTGGGTGTCCTGTGTTGTCCATGGCACCCATGGAAGTCCTAGTGTAAGATCAAGTGTGGTGTGTTATTAAAAAATAAAAAAAATCACTCGCACGCAGATTCGTCAACATAACTCTCAAGTAAAGAATCTCGTGGCTATCAAAATCTTTAGTAAAAAAAGTGGCCGATGAAGTGTACCTTTCAATTTTATGACAAAACATGTCACAGAAAAAAGATAAATTATTATGCAATACAATGTTGATGTGGTTTTTATTATTGCAATATTATGAGTGTAGTCTCATGAAGTAATAGTATGTAGGGGCCTTTTGAGTATGGGGTCCGTGAGTTCTGGAATTTATTCGAAGGGTCCCACACATGCTATTAAAAGAGCATGCTAAAAGTAAGTATAATCAACAAATTGTGTACATTATGCTAGCAATAAGCATGTAGTTCAATAAAAATAAAATAGCAATATTTCAACACAATGTTTTATTAACAATATTTTTCTATTTCAGGCATTTAAACATAAAAATGCAGGTACTCTCATTTCTGACGTCTGAGAATGGTTCGTGGCCGGTGCTTTAATACTTATATACTTGAAATAGAAAAAATAATGTTAGCCTAGTTATCCTAAAAGAATTAAGATGGCTCGATTCTAATCTCCAAAAGTATAGTTCAATAGCCCCATACTAAAAAGACATTATTAAAATGTTAAATTATTGACATTATACAATTTAAAAACCAAGAAGTACACAATAATCCTACTCGATTACATAGACATCAACATGCTCCATATTTATTTATTTATATACAATTTAAAATGTTACACCTACTTACTGTACTATAGTAATGTAGTTTAAAATCGACACGGACTATACTTTATTATAAAATTTAGATTTCAATACAGCCATTTACCTACCAATACCGATGAATAACTATCGCTAAAAATATTCTATACCATTTTTAAGTAAATAAATACATACATACTCATACTTCGCATCGATAAAAACTAACTAAAAACGAAAATATCATAGCTCACTTCACTTACACCATTTGCGTAAAAATAACCATATCCTTTTCCAAATTTAAACATCTACGAGAACAAACTAATAATAAAAGAAATAACTAAATCGTGAAGTGTATAAAAATTAATTTTTCAGTGTCTTAAATCTTAAATTTAGTTTCGTGTATTATAGACATTATGAGCAAAAATACAATTTGTTTTTCTAAATTTACAATTATCATTACTTTTACCATCGACCTCTTATGACACGTAATATTATGAAAAAAAAACAATCTTTCTTGCACAGATACTACAAATAATTTTAATATCTAACAATCCCATTCAGTATTATTTATTAAAGAATATTTAAACACCTAAATTATTTATAATATTTGTGTTTACATAAATTAAAGATAATAACAATCATATTATCCAGTAAAGAACTCAAAATTATAGGCAGCTCTTAAAATAGAGAGCTAAACATATGCTGGTGCCATAATAAAATAAAAATAAAAACAAGATTATGTATGAAAGGTTTTTTTATGCAAAAGTCTTTTACAATTTTATTCACTTCTTAGCATTTCCCCATACACTTGATAATGTTCACAAATATCTACTTTGGTTGCATCACAAATGCGTTGCCTACTAAGTACGAATATGAATTATCTATTTTTAAAATATTAAAGATAATAAAGTGTTGCACGTTTACATTTCCATCTTGTTGAAAATAAGCTCATAATTTTATTAAAATGTATCTATTTATCCATTAGTAGTGAAACTAATTTCCGGACATAAAACTTTAACTGCTCCCCATTTCTAATTAAATGTCGAACCATAGTCCATTTGCCACTGATCTACATTATAAATACATAGATGATTTTGATGCTTGGTGTCATACATTTTGTAGTAAAAGTATGTAAATATGTTCATTTTTGTGTTGTATGGATGGCATGTAGTAAAGTCTAAATTACAGCTTCTATATTTCTATGGTCTTGACTGCATTTTTATCTTTCCGTATCATATCGCCTTGTAATAATACTCTTTGTGAGCTAATATTAGTATTAGGGACAGTGTCAAAAAAATGAGATAAAATATTAGCTTCCCGAGATCACACATGGTGACACCACTTGTAATATATTACAATATTCAAATGGTAAACAATTCCATTCAGTGAATTGATACAATAGATTAGTGGGTACCAACCTCATGGCACAAAATTTATTGTGACCAAACTGCAGCTCCTCGAAATTTGTATTTAATTTGACCCTTTATCCGGATGTATCTTTGAGGTCCAATTACCAGCATATTATGCATTGGTATCGTTGACAAAGAGGACGTCTCGGTCCTTGAGGCCGACCTCAAACAGGCTGGCGTTTCCTCTCGCGATGGTCCGTTTGGGGAAGTTGGTAGTAATCTCAAACTCCTCCGGCGACTGTGGGTGGCTGAACACGAAATCGTATAAGTCCTGAAATTAAATATTTTGTCAGAATTAACATATCCCAGTAAGGTATTTACTAAAGGTAAAGGTAAAGTCCTGGGTTCGATTCCCAGCGTGGGGAAATTAAATTTAAATTTCTCTTTTGGGTGTGTTTGTTTATATGTATCTGTGTTGTGCATGGTACCCACGACACAAGTAATGCTATTATAAAGATTTAAGATTTCAAAGATTTATTTAAGAACTAAAACAATTAGCTATCTGGTTAGTTCGTAAACAGCGGCAATAGTATAAAACTGGGTCGCCACTGGTTACGCCCACCTCGGGATACAGTTTCGATTATAATACTTATGTATCACTAAAATTACATTTTAAAAATTGTTTATAATTCACATGCTATTGTGAAGCTACGAGTGTGTAGCGTTATTGGTAAGCCCCATAATAAAGTTGTGAGTACCTGTGTGGTGTGAGCTAGTAGGAACCGTCGTGTAAGGCGATCGCCGGCG
>LGAG01000144.1:500038-516871 GCA_001278395.1 Lerema accius
AATTTTTATCGAAACGGAACCAACGATTTCAGATGTGGGCCCTCCGAGGGAACGCAAGCTACCTTTTATGTTATGGAACTTCACAATAATATTGACCTTTTTTTGTCTTCTTCCCTGCTAAATTTCACCAATTCCCTTAGGTTTCAAATCTGTCTTAAATAATTTTGTTTGAATCCTGATAACTGTTCTACAGAACCCACTTACGGAATTACACTATAGTGCACCATTGATTGGATAATATAATTAGTTTCATACCTCCATGAATATTTTGTAACATTTTTTATTATTTCAGATGATATCAAGTGTACTCTTCATAGAGATGCATGGGTAGCTTTTTCCCCATACATTGTATCGGAGTGCTGTGCATTAGTATTACGTAACCCTACTGTTTTAACCACAGGAAGTGCCTTCAAAAAGCATTATCTAAATATAACTTTAAGTAATATCCAGTCATTATATAGTTCAGCTGTCATTAAGAAAGAAGATGAATCTTTCCCTACTGGATTTGTTAAGGTTTATGAAAAAGATTATACGATTATCAAAAATGAAAAACAAAATATGGGTAAGCATTTTATTTTGATTATTTTTTTCAATCTATATGTTAGTACTGATTTAATAAAATATTATTATTTTTAGGAACTGCCAATTGTGCTATAGAATTTGAGGATTCAAATCTATTGGATGGACTAGATGGTGCTTTTACAGATGATATATTTTCATAATAGTACTAAGAGCAGAAAGAAATACATGATGAAAATAAATATTATATTACGGTTTGTGAAATTCATTCAAAACAATTTGTACAGTATTATAATTATAACGGAATGTTAGTTGTCCTGACTTTTATTTCTTTTAATATTTTCTTAGGCTACATTAGCAATTTAACATTGGTTTTATTATTGGAATTATTTGTTATTATTGGAAGAGCAGCAGCATAAATAACTTAATTTCGTTAGATTATTTACCTATTTCATTAATCATCAATCTTTTGAATATCTTTGATCAGTCAAAAAAATCCTAAGTAAGTTGTAAGTGAACCAATCTCAAATAACATATTGCTGACCTACATAATTATAAAAAAATTCAGAAGATATAAATAATTATTATGATTTAAGACAATATTTTAGGTATAGGATGTGTAATTAAAATAAGATTTTCATCAGTTCATATTTTTATTTCGCCTTTATATGCTTTGCCAATACATGTTTTGTAAGTGAAGAAGAATGAAAATAAGTAATATCACACATTTGACACTTGAAAACTTCAGTATTCTTTTTATCAGATAATTCAGTTTGTTTTTCTTCAATGGAAGCTTCTTGGTCAGTTACTTTGTGATGTGTTTTTAAATGTTCCCGGCACTCTTTTAATTTAACAAACTTGACCTGCAAATAATATTTTTCGACTATACAATTATATTAAGTATTGAGATGATTGTAGGTATTGATCGATTATATTTATTATAATCCCTAAGGCTCCCTTATTACAACATTACATTTAATTACTATTTCTTTAATGTCTGCAGATCATTAAAATTATGAAGGGCAGACACATCTCTTCAGATTAAATCAATTTTAGTAATAAAGTTTATAATAAAAAAAACAACTTACATTACATTCATTACACATGTAAACTTTCAATTTGTTACTAGTTTTTACAACAGTGTAATGTTGTTCTTTACTGGCGGTTGATTTAGGACTTTCTGACAAGCAGTGGTACTGTAACAAAAGGAAATAAAGCATTTATATCATAACATAAGTTTATTAAGTAAAATGATTAATGATTAAAATAAACATAACTTTGAAATAAACTCATTTTTCATAAAGAAATATTTTTACACTATGTGTGTATGAATGTTGAATGTTAAATAAAAATGTTTTTTTTTTAATATCTAAATTATAGTCACCAATTAAACGATCGTGGATCTTACTAAGAATGAGAATTACAAAAATCGCAATTACTTAGTTGCCTACCCAATATTATAGATATTTATATCTCAGTACAAACTATTTTTTTTAATGTCCAACTTGTAATACTTCAAACACCACACAAATCAAATTGTAATATGTATAGCAATATTTACCTCTTGATGGTCTTCGAGTTCTTCTTGTAATTTAAATACTTTAGCACAGAATTTGCACGCGTAAACTGCATTTATATGTTTAGTTTTCATGTTATATGCCTGACTCAACGATAAATCTGAAAAATGTATATAACGTTTGTAGTAACGTGAAAAGTTAAGTACGCGAAAAAATTGCAAAACCATCGCATATCGATCGAGAATTAAAGGCTATCGTTATTTTTTGTTTTATCGTCGACTTTGCCCGTGTTCATTTAGATCTAGTATACATATAGAATTATCCAGTTTATAGGATTATTCAGTATATAGGATTATCCATATCCAATATACAGGATTATCCAATAGGATAGAATGGACATAGTGCAATAACTATAAAACTCACATCGTCTATTCACCATCACAGAGACTCGCGATACGTTGTTAACATCCTTAGTATCCGTTATGTTAACGTGTAGGAACATGTCGTCGTCCAATGTCGTCTCATTTTTGTCATTGTCACAATTTTGATCATGTTTTCTTAGTTCTGCAAAAAAATTAGGCATGATTAACAAAATCACAGGTAGCTTATAAATTATACTTATGGTCGATAAAAAAAGCTGTGCAATTTTTAGATTTTTTTTTTGTAATAATTTATACCCAAGTTTTCCTCAGTTTTAACCTTACAACAGAATCGGATATTGTATAATCGATCATTATTTATCAATCTTTTTTTTCATATTACGACAAAATAAAGCTAAAATACCAGAATTTTTCATTATCTGTTTCAGCATGTCAGGTATATGTATAAATCCGCCTTCACTGCCGTTTATAACTCGTCCAGTGATCACGACAGGCTCACTTTGGTTCTGTATTAATCCATCCACATTTTCTTCTCTTACCGTCTGTAACATTATTAGTAATAGTGGCGTAACTATGGTGGTAGAAGTGACAAGATGTCACGGGCCCCCAACCAAAAGGGGTCCCTTCCTCAAAGGACCGTAAATATTTTTTTTTGCTAAACGTTTATACTTTTGAAAATTTTATTTATTACACGTTTAACTAAAAATACGATTTTTATTGGGGCCCAATTTATTGAATTTGCTACGGACCTCTGGTGGTATAGTTACGTTAGTAATTAGTAAAATGTTTAATTGAGGAATTGAAAGATTTTTTTTTAAATCTAAACAATCATACCTTTGTTATAATCAGTCTAAGTTTTTGTAAATCTGGTCTTAAGTCAGGCACTCGATACATTTGGGCTATCACGGTTTCAACTGTAGCAATGTCTTCTATTCGACAGTTTTCAGCGGTCCCTTGCAATACTTGTTGGACGAGTTTCGCAAATTGTTTGTCACTTATATTACGATCTCCTGTAAATATAAAATATATTTATTTTAAATGACCAAGCTTGTTAAGCATTTCACAGGTCATCGCTACCTATAAAGCTAATTTGAAGATATAATGTATAAATATTATAATTAAATTTTGCACTTACTTCCTACTACAGATTTATTATGCTTATTATGTTTTGTCGTATTCTTTAAACACCCTTTTCCATGAATGACACGAGCAATCAAATTCTTTCCATTTACAGTTTTCCCCAAAACAATTTCGTTAGGAATATCTACAACAAAGGTAAATTTGTATCTTGATTGTACATATCGGATATCTTCCAATCATATATTTCAAATGTTTTATTTTTTTACCCTTCAGTAAATATGGAGTTTTAAAACTTATTTCACGAGGTTTGTTTTCTGTTTTATTTACTTCATTATTGTCTTCACTACAAGAATCATTTTTTTTATCTTCAACAGATCTTGAAGGTATTGCCATATAGGTCGTATTGTGTGTGACTTGATCTGTAATTTCTTCTGAAACAAAGTAGGTGCATACATTTTTAAAAAGATGTTAATAAAATATTGAAATGTTTATAAGAGTTTGTGTGTTCGTAAGTTTGTGCAAACCAATGTTGCCATTTATCTTCAAAACTACTGGAACGATTTAAATTCGCAACAGTATTTTCGAGGTATACGTTTTTTTTAAAACGGTTTACAATTTCGCCCGGATTTTCGATACAGCTGATGAGCAAATATTCCTAGACCTATTTTTTTCGTTGTGTGATTTTTTAATTTTTTTATTACTGTCATAAAACTAAGTTCATACCTTGATGGCCAGTTTCTATTCCATCAATAACATCCATTGGTTCAGCCTGCCCTGAAACTTCTAGTTTAGGCATCATATTCACATTGCAATTTGTATTTTCTGGAATCATTACTACTTTCATGGAGCACCTGTTTTATGAAGACCATAATTATAGTAACCAATCTATATATTATATTGAATTATTCTATTCTTACACAATTAAAGAAATAATTACCTTGATGGAAGACTATTTCTACTATCTACAATCTGATTACTTTCATGTTTCAATTTTGCTATTAATTCTGAAAGAAGTGGTATTATTACGTAAATTACATATAATATATACAGCTGTATATAATTACAATGTTCGTATATTAGTGATAATATTATACAAACCATGTTCATTGGTTATTTCATGTAGGCCTGAAGAGTCCAACAAAAATACTTTGTCTTTTATCTCTAACAAAATCCATCCCTTTTGTTTTAATATTTCATATTGTTCATCATTCAGTGTTATCTAAAATTAAGAAATTAAGAAATTTAAAATAATTTTGTTGCCTAACTTTATCATTAATCTATGAAAATGATGACTAAAAATCAGTGCAGAATGCTTATACTATTATAATAATGCAATGTAAAAACATAATACAGGGATTTAAAAAATTCTGGCAACATTATATTTTCTCAGAAGATAAAAATTTGATATACAAGAAGTAAAAAATCTTAAGCTTGATTTACATCAAGTCAGTGTTACAGTTTAACAGCTATAAGTATAAAAGCTAAACTTAGTGGTTATAACCCATTTCTTAAAGTTATACTAACCTCGGCATAGCCACCAGGTAGTCTGTTAGGATCAACATCCACACATTCACTTTTGTCCTTAATGTTGGAAGGAAAAGGTAATTCATTGTGTTTGTCGGCAACATCATTCGCAGGCTCAATCTGAAAAGTGATAAAAGGTTTTGATTATTTTAATTAGAATAAGGTTATTTCTAACTGTTATCATAACAACTACAAGTCTTTAAAACCATATTCCATTATCATTATATAGGGACGGGATTGTCCAAACTTGGATTGACAGATTTTATTTATGTTCAAGAATATTATTGACATTTTTCTTCTAAAGCAAATGATAGTAGATTTCTGATACAAACATAAATCTTTCTGCTTGTTAATAATGTATTTAGAAATGTAATGTATTTACCACTTCAACAGTCATATTAGGAAGCAAGTATGTATTTTCATAATCATTTGATGGTTCAACTGTTGGGAGTGAGTTCACTGAAATATAAGTATTACATAAAAAATTTATTTAAATTTCCACATTATTATTTTTATTAAGCACAAATTATAAATAAAAACAAAATAATGCAGTTCAATTTTTTCAGGGCAACCATAGTGAATTAAAAAAAATAAAATAAATGTTTTTTATCACACAAAATAATTATTTTTACAAATATTTTGAGCACTTCTCTGGAATTAATGTTAGCATATACTGCTTATAGATATTAGATGTGCCTACCAGACTATGCTTTTTTTATTCAAATTTTACTAAAAATTGGGACAACAAAATATACTTACCACATTTTTTTCTTTTGTCTCATACATATAAACATAATCAGAGTTTGAAGGAGATGTTAAGTAGTATAATTTCAGTCACAATCTTTAGGTAGAGTAATTGAAACTAAAAGAGTTGGGCCTCAAAAAGGATGTGGATGGTCAATGCTTTATGACAACACTGATATAATAATTTCTAATAAGTATATTTTATTATCTTACCTGCAATGGGTATAAGTTCAGAGGAATTATTTAGTTGAAAATACACTGGTTGCTGGCTGACAGCAAACATGGGGCATGAGACATTTTCAAACTCTTTTCTATTTTCATCTTGTGCTATAAACTCAGTGGATTTATTTTCTGAAATTATATTTACAATGCATAAATATTAACAGGGAGTTAACCAAGGTGGTAAATAAGTGACATAAATTTAAAATTAACTTTTTACAACTCACCATTTATCATATTATGTTCATTTTCTTGGACAATAATTATTTGCTGTCCAGCATTTAAATTATTTTCTTCATTACCATTGTATTTGACTAAATATTCATAGGTTTCGAATTCTTTTTCCATTCTTTTGGTGAAAAATTATTATTTATTGTTATTAATCTGATAGGTAAGTATAATACATTCTATGATTTAATTTTTTTAGTTAATTTTCATTACTTACCCTGTATGTTAACTTTAATAATAAATAGGAAACATTGATTTATACAATTATATAATTTAAGCTATGTATTCTCGTAGGTACATCACACAATTTTACTTCAGTTTTGTAAATAAAAGTTTAATAAATAATTAGAAAATCAGATCACAAGTTACAATAAAAGTTGGTATTCTTTAAACTACTTATTTTGACACTTATGACATAACGCTGACAGTGATAAAAATTCGTTTCACGCATCTTAATTTACGGCAAAGTGAGATCAAATACATAGTTTACTGTAGAAAAGGCTTCACAGGGTACAGTATTTCTAATGGCATGCACGTAATTTTTAAGTTCTATAGGTTGATATATAGGAGCACGGAGTTTACCAATAACCATGGTTTGAATAATATCATTCATCATTACATCTTTCTCAAGTACACCAGCCCGAGCATCCCAATCACATAAATGGAACCTGCAGAATTGAACATCAGGGCGCAAACAGTATTTTACTTGCGGTATATCATAGGCACAACCATAATATACCATTACGCCGCAGCTCTCCATCAGTTTTATCATCACATCTTCAAATCGCCCTCCAAGGCAATTCAAGCCTAAGATAGGCCTGGTAAGAGCTGTATCAAAAGACATCAGTTCTTCTGCTTCTTCAATAGTATAGACTGCTGTAGCACCAATACCGCAAAGATATTCGCGAAGTTCTTCAAACCCGCTATGATTTGCAACTATATTGAATGTGTTTACGCCCCAAGCTTTACATAATTGTATAACACATTGTCCACAAGGGCTATTTGCTGCATTTTGAATGACTGTCTCTCCAGGTTTTAACTTCCTGAAATCTTTAAGCATTCTATAAGCACTACATGGTGCTATTGTTAACATAGAAGCTTCTGGTAGAGCTAGATTTGGAGATATAACATGAACATCTCTTTCATGATAGACACCATAATAGCGCCATGTGCCTAACATTCTAGAAGTTAATACAACTCTGTCACCTAAGTCTACTGTACATACTTTGTCCCCAATCTCAACCACTTCACCTACTCCTTCATCTCCTGGGGTAGTGGGTAAGCATGGCAAACATAAATTTCTGCCTGAAAATAACAAAAAATAAATTGAAAAAAATATCATGAAATAAGATCAAACTTCTTAGTGTTATGTATAGTTACCATAATTTGTTGTGGTGAACACCAATAGCAAAGTCTGAATAAATTACTCAACAAAATAATCAGTTTTATGATTTGTATTAGCCTAGTCTTGTGGAGTTATTGTATGGATGTAATATTATTATTTACCTAAATATTTTGGGTAGATTCATATTAATAAATTAAAAACTTTAGTCAGTAAGAACATTTATTTGATTAAGTTTATCAATATGTACATTTAACAATAATAATTATCTCACTATCACATTACTCTTCTTTACAATAATATTATTACCTAACAAGAAAAATCAAGAATATATTTACAACCAGTAAAACCTTTCGGTGATAAGGCATTGCCTAAAGCTTCTTCATAATTTGAAAACTTAATCATCTTATGAACAGGACCTTTAAGTTTACCCTCACACATAAGACTAGTGACTTCATCAATCATTTTAGTTTGTTCACAAGCAGATGCTTTCTCATTCCAAGCAGTCATCCAATATCCATGAAAAGATAAATTTTTAAAAATGAAAGCAGAAGTTGGAATGTTAACTGGTTCTCTCGACATGCCTCCATAAGTTACCATTTTCCCTGAATGTTGCAAATTCCTAAGCATCTCAAGGGAGTTTTTGCCCCCAATACAATTTAAAGCCAGAGCAGGTCTATCGATCTTCTTGTCTTTAAAAATAGTTGTAGTCCGTAATTCTTCTTCAGTTAAAACATATGTGGCTCCTAAACACTCCAAATATTTTTTTAATTCATTTATTTCTGGCCTGTTTCTTACAATATTTACATTTTTGACTCCCCAAGCCTTACAAATCTGTATGACATTTTGACCACAAGCACTGTTTGCGCCATTCTGTATGACTACAAGCCCATCTCGTACTGGTTTGAAATCTGACAACATTCTAAATGCAGTGCAGGGATTGACAGTGAGTGTAGCTGCCTCTACTGTTCCTAAACCATCTGGTACAACTCTTACAACTTCTTTTTTAAACACTGCAACATCTCGCCATGTTCCTTGGACTGGTTTTGCCATAATGACTTTGTTTCCAGGACAAATACCTTGGACATCTTTGCCAACTTCTTCAACTATACCCACTCCTTCATTACCAGGAATACTAGGCAAGTTCACCTTAACTGGATACTTACCTAAAATAAATACAACATGTAATTAACAACAGTATCTAAGTTAAAAAAAAATACAGCTGTAAACAAAATTAACTTGCAAAAAAGTACCTTGTGAAGGTAATCTTCTTATGTTATGGCACATTAAAAATATCACTGCGTTTATTTTTAATTATAAGCTGCAATAAATAAGCCTTGTTTTATATCTGATAAAGTACCTTGGATGGTATTAATATCAGCAGGATTGATTGGGGCAGCCAACATTCGAACCAACACTTCTTGACTTTCCAGCGGAGGCACCTCCACTTCCCTGAATTTCACAACTTGAAGTGGATCCCCAAATTCTTTGTATACCAGTTGCTTTGACATTAAATTTCTAACAGGTTGTTTTACACTGAATCCAGTATTGGGGGCACATTTTACTGCTGAGAGTATAACTCGCGTGCATGATAATAACGCCATAATTTTCTCGATCCTTATATGAACTGTTACTGTGTAAAATCAGATAACACTTTTCATTTCAATTTTTAATCAGTTTGTCGCCGAGTCGCCGGCGATTTAAAATTTCAAAGAATTTTGTTTGAAATTGAAATGATGACAGACGAGTAGATGAGACAAATGATTATGACATTGACATTAATATAGACTGAAAACAAATCACAGATTATGTAGATATAGCATAGATAGAAATCTATGAACTCGGAAATACTGACGGATCGAAAACAAGTTTTGTTTCTGGCCCTATCACAACGCGAAGAAATTGCATTATGATGTTATATAATCATACATCATTACTAATTATACAGATTGAGATTGAAATTGATTTAAATGATCCGCTGCCGAATTAGTAAGTCTACACACCTTTTACCCGACTACCCGCAAGCATATTCTCTTAGCGCTATTTAGAAGCTACGTTTAGAGTTACCTTTAACGTTAATTAATTGGAATTAAAATTAACTTACCTATAACTTGACTATAATAAGATTCGATCATAACTATTTAGGTACTTAGCCTAACGACATTTGAAATTGTGTGTGTATTTGATCTGCCCATAGAAATCTGTGGGCACTATGCCTGAATTCCACTCACGTTGAAAATATCAGTAGCCTCAGAAAACGAAAGAAACAGTATTCGGGTTTTATTAAATAACAAAATAATGATAGCTATTGTATTAAATTTTAAAGGATTATGCTAGTGTGTATTCAGGAATTCATCGGTTAGAAAACGGTAAACGCGCAAGTCCAGGTCTTTTCTAGCCGTAGGTGCAGCACAGCTAGGTGGGGCAGTAGCTTCTGGGGGTGGCATTTGAGGTTTGGGTATTCTAAACCGGCGAGCTCTAGTAAGTTGCCATGTTGTGCTTGTTTGACGAAGACCTCCTCGAACTATTCCGGCTTCTTTGTCAACCGCAATCGGAACAGGTCGTGGAGTACTAGGGAAGTAAAAAATAGTGCCTTTATTTCCTGACAAATTTATTCAACAGTTAGGTATTGGAAATTCCTGCCTTCTATTGTAAATTGAGCTATATTGCAGAAGACAAAAGATGAGACCACTTTTTTATTACTTAAATATGTAGCTGTCATTAAAGAAGGAAAACAAAATATTGCTATTGAATCAAAGTTTGTAAGCAAACATTAAAAAAACTATTTATCTGCCAGTGACACTCGATTTTCTACGAAAACAATCGACAAGAAATATTTTAATATAATAATAGTACTTTGTATGTACACTGAGAATAGAATATTAATGAGTTCTATGGGTATAGATGTAAGTATACAATACCTAGGATTAGGTGACCCTATGATGTTCGTGTTCCGGAAACATCAAAGATTCTTGCATACGACTAACACAAAATCAAAAATTAGGTACTTACTACATGCAAGTAACAGATTTTCTTAAACGTGCTGGCGCTATTACTGAAGGTAATTCCGACGACGAATTTCGTTTCAAGCCTGTCAATAAAATGTTGAATAAAATATTAAATATTTGCACGAATATACGTTAGTTGTACTTATAGAAAAATAACAGTAATTTTTGCGATAAGAAAAAATAAACAAAAAATTACTTTAGCTATGATTATATTAAGGATGCTAACCTGAATTTTTAATGTTGGTAATGGAACTTCGATCCTTCCATTTCTGTGAGCAGACTGGACAAAGTGATCGACGAATGGACCACTTTGGAATGTTTTCTTTGCCGACCGTCGTCGGTGCCTTTTGGAAAGCTGGAATTTCCAGCTGGACCTACAGAAATAGGCTTAGCTAGAACACCAGTAATTGCAATAGCAAATCTGAGATATTTATTTAGGGTAAAAGTTTCACCAAGTTAAGAGTGAAATGTGGAATGTCACAGGTAGAATTAGATCGGGTCTCGTCTTGGCAAAATTTTACATAGCAATGTCTAAGATTACCGGAGCAGTAATATTGATGGGAAAAGCTAATATGGAAGGAATGTCCATGTCGCGTCGTGTAGACATTCTCGACACCCGGGACCGTGATATACTCCGCTCCGTCATCCGATAGTTGTAACCATGCACGCAAACGTCATTTGATTCCCTGTAATAGATACCGTGCCATTAAATCAACGCGGAAACAGTGAACTAATAATTCAATAACTGAGGCATAGACTCTTATAAATAATAAGTATTTTTTAATTTGATTATTTATCTTTTAAATCAAAGTTAGGCACTTTAAATTACCCAACTTTAATAAACGTTATTAACGTAATTTTATTATCGTTACAACTACAATGGGATTAGGTAAGTATTTTCTAACTTGACAATAAAATGTGAGAAAGTCGCGGCTAGCAAAAAACATAACTGAACATAAAGAGTGAATGTAAGTCATGCGAGAAATTTTTAATTTTCTCCTTCAGTCGTAAGTAAACAACTATTGTTATAAAATGATTATTTTTATATGGCAAGGTCTATTAAAATTTAGTTTATCAATATAAGAGTACTATATTGTGATGCTTTTAAAGAAGTTTTGCCACAAAAATACCTGCCCACCAATTTAGCCATCCCACGGAACCGAGTTTTAAACCTATAAAATTTTCATTTTAACTTTTCTTGCCTTCTCACATCACGGAAGTATAAAATACCATTATGTCTACAAATTTACTCTATGACACAGTACAGTAATCTATACATTACACTACTGTGTAAGATAATTTAAGAATGTCCGAGCACATTTAGTTATTCCTCTTTATTTCAAAATAGTGATAAAAATCGATATCCAAGATGGTAGCAATCAGAAAATGGCGGACTACATTTAATTATACGTACTCTTCTGGCTCAACTTCGCATGGCAATTTGGATGCCTGGTCCCGCCCCTCACTTTGTACTTCTGCACTTCGCGACCGCACCATATCCAGAAGCATTGTATCCATACTTCCCAAGTCTTCGCAACTGTCAAATCATTTCATTTTTTATTTATTTTCCTACGAAGTTACCTCAAACAAAATACGTATAACTGTGTACTAAACTAATATAGAGGCACGTGTTGTAATCTCTAAACTAATACAAAGGACTGGCGAGACTGATAGGTCAATAAGCGAAGTAAATAGTATTAAAAGAGCTAAGATTGTTAATTGTGTTGTCAGAGTAATGTAATTCGTATGTATAAATATTACGCTCTCTATCTAAATACAAAGTTATGTTTCAGAGGATAGTAATTTCATGTGTAAAGTCAGCTTCCCGCTTCGTGATCGCCTAGCCATGTAAATTACCGACACGAAAGGCCATTTTGTGTAAATTATAGTGATTCTCTGCGAAAATACAGACATAATTTTGTACAAGAAATAAAACTGAAAGAGATCCTGATCTATGTAGCTGTGATAAGTTACCTTTTATTGTTTATTAATATTTATCCTTGTAATGTTAAGTACCTAATAATTGATCTGTGTCTATCCCTAACGATAGCAAAGCAAAAGTAGCATATTTAGATAGTTAAAATAATATTACAGATTAAGTAACGAGTGGATCTATCTTTTACAATAGAACGTTTTACTCAATAAAAATATTTTGCATAAACAGACACTTAAGTATGTTATTAACAGTAAAACATTTTACCGGCAGTAAGTACTAGTTTGGTTTAAATAAAACCGATTAGAACAGCTATTTAGTGCAATAATCTTCAGTCTTTGTAACGGTACTCAATACTTAGTAGTCTATAGTAAAAAAAATGGGGACTTATTAGTGTTTGTGGAGCGATGTTAGTTGTAGTAAAAAAACGGGTTAAGACAAAGACCAAATTGCGGTCGTCCCGCAATCTATCCGCGCCTCCGCAAATTGGAGCTGCGACCGTATCGTCATTTATCTCAATTAATTCTTTCATTGACAACTATTTGAGTGGTCTAAATGACAAAAAGAATGTAATAGTAATTTGAACTACACAAATAAACACGTGGTACCTATCATTGACTTCTAATGGCGTTTATTGAGTGTCGTGTTTTTAACATTTATAACCCAAAATCATCAAGAATGTTAGGTTGTAATATGTGCTTTGGTTAAAAAAAAGAAACATTTAAATCTATCCACAAACATAGATACACAAAAAAAAGTACAGGTGAACTGAGAACCTCCTCCTTGTTGAAGTTGGTTAAAAATACTTGAACAGAAGTTTGTAATAATGAAATATTTAAATACTAGCCCAATGCTTCTTCTTTGAGTGCTGTTGGAATCATATCGTTCTGATAGAATCGTTTTGAGATGCGGTGGAGCGGACACTTCCGAGGTGGTCGTTGATCCACTATCTCTCACTTTGAAGAATAGCGAGCTGTTAGGTGTTGGATCATTATTGCTCATAAACGATATACGACGAGGCTCCTCTTCTTTTTTTCTAAAAGAAGACATACGAAACATAAAGATCTACTTATTTAAAGTTAAAATAACAGGTAAGTTGCTTTACCAGGAAGTATAAGAAAATTATAATTACAAAAATAAATGCAGGTACCCATTCTACAATATACAGAATCAAAACAATTTCATAAATAAAAAAACTATGAGTAATCTTATAACTCTGATTAAATTATCAATCTGTACATATTGTAGCATTTTGTTTAACATGTGCAACCTTATGATTTTGCCTTTAAAATGCGTAATACCAATGTAGGTGGGTACCTACCTACATTTCTTGGTTATAATCAACATGAATGATTGGCTGCCACGTACAGACAAATAAACAACGAACATAAAAAAATACATTGTAAGTTTTATGCATCTGGCAACCGCTAAATGAACAACGAACAATAGGAACAGCTTGAGTAATAGGAGTAATATTATTCGAAAAATTACGGTATGTTAGCAAAAACGTTAATTTCAAATTGGAAATATGTTAAAGTTTTATTGGTGGTTAATTTTACGATACTATAGGACACTCATGGTTTCAAGTGATGTTGTCTTTTTGTGTACACGTGACTCATACAGAATGAATCACAGGTTTGAGATAAGTAGAATCGAGTAGCCGTCCAGTAGGCCTTGACGATCTATATTACGGTGAATTGAACCTAATCTCAATTTACTCCGAATTAGAAAACAAGTGGCAAAGTATGGATATCCTAACCAAACTTGTAACGTACTGCAAATTAAGCAGATTTATGACAGGCATTTTGTAACGGACTTGTTCCCACCAGGCCGTTAGTTGGCGTATGTGTGTTTTGAAAGTGCTGCATATATTACATCTCACGAGTGTTATGGACGAAATCACTATTGATCGTGGGTTTTTTCGTTTGTATTTCTTTTCAATTCTTCTCGCAATATATACGAGTTCGTAGCTTTTCGTGTAGGGTTAAAGGTTTGATAGGCTTATGGTTTGATACAGTTATTCAATATAATTGCTTGCTCCTATTAACCAATAAGTATGCAGTGCATTCTGAATTTTGTAAGGAGCTAAACATTAAAATGTGATACTGTAAGTGGTAACCCGAGCACAGCAAAGGAATAATTCTACGTTAAGATGACGATATTGAATTCTAGGATTTTGCTAAGATCAGTAAATATTCTTTTTTAAACCGGGGTCCCATAGCTATAATCCAGCAAGTAACAAAATCCTTGAGTTTAGTTTCTTAATTATAAAGAGTACCTAATGCACTTACAATGAAAGTCTCTGGCATGAATACAGCCTCGAATATCGTGCTTTCCAGTCATTGCTGCTGCGCCAGGTATGCTCGTTCATCCTGAAAATTAGCGTATGTATGGTTATAATGTAGGTATGCTTATAATTAGGAATAGGGTGGAAAAAATAAGCATTTGTAGTGAAGTCGCTTGTATCGATGTGATCGACCACAGATATCGACCAGGAAAGGGATCAGTATTATCAATAAATTCTTAGACATTTAATAACAATAAAGTTGTCTGTCGCCATGGTCTGCCATGGCAACTCTTGTGCCATACTTACAATACAATTCTTGATGTTTATAATAATGAAGTGATTTTCTGTTGGATCGCCACATTATATAACGAGCATTGTACAAAATATATATTTTTTGTAAGTAAGAGAAGTAAAAGTTAGAAAATTGGGGCACGAATTTCCTAAGTATTAGCCCTTAATCCTCTTTCAAGGGATTTAACAGCCGTGTTCATAAAATGACTTAGTAAGAAATAAGGTCAGTTTATACGTTCCTAGTGTAATATTTTTTTCTATCTATATAAACTATTATAATTATAGTCACTCTAAGATGGGTTAATATTGCCTTGTTACTGTTATTATAAGTTACTTGAAGGGTGTTAAAGGAAAAACGGAATTGTATTGTTAGTACTTCACTGCTGTCTAGAATTTTAATATGAATAGACAATGAAGACGACCTTCTAACGACGTATTTAATTAATTACCAGTTTTAGTTAAGAATTTTAAGTTTTTATATAAACTTTTTAAAACATAGAAATATTTCCTTTATAGAAGAAAAGAAAGGGGAAGCCAAAGAAGTACAAATTGTCAAGTGTTACAGCGCACATGAACTTGTTCTTTTTACATTAACCGACAATCAAGCAGACGAGCACTGAGCTGTAAGGGGTTCAGGGTTTCCCAACCAAGGCGGTTCGCCTCTCAACGGGAGCGTGGAAAGGTGTCAAGGGGGCGCAAAGACTTTGACTTTTTCTAAAAAAAATCCCAAAAAAAAAAAAACATCATTAACAAACATCTGATAGGGGTGCATAAAAATATTATTTATATTAAGGGGAGTTAAAAAAAAAGAAAGGTTGGGAAACCCTGGGTTATTGTGGTCTATGGATTGTAACACTGACGTGTTGCAGATCAAGAAGAGAAAAAAAGGAAAGTTTAGTTTTCGTCATACATTGTAACACAAATATACCTAATCTACTGACCCGCAGAGAAACTTTAATAAGTATTTTTAGAAACCCTATCAGTGATTAATTGAAATCTTGCTTATTTCATCAATTATTCACGTAATTGTAGTTGATAAGTATGCATTTGAAAGTCTCGCGCTATGCGTCTGGCACGTTCTGTGTTGAAGGTCGCAGTACTGCAACTTGAGACACCCAGCTGCACAATACCGTGGATGAGAGAACAATCATCTCACTGGTGAATGATTAGCGATATAACACGAGATATGACGCAGTTAGTTTAATACGCTACAGATTAAAATTGTATCTAAAATCAACGTTTTTTTTTTATGAACTGCCAGTCTTGACTCGATCCCAATTGAATTTGGTTTTAGCCAGATCTGGGGCAGCATTGAACTTCTTAAGGCGTCTCTTCGTCAATTCTAAGGCAAATAAGCAGGATTTAGATTTAGCAGGACCAGCCCAAATGTGACAACAGTACTCCACACATGGTCGAACTTTATGCAAGATCAAGTTGGCTTGCTGTGAAGTACCTACCGTCACAGCTTCGCAAGGACTCCCAAGTTTCCTTGCAGCTGCTTTAGCTTTAATATACAGACTTCAATTACTTTATGTATGAAATTAAATATCTTTGGAGTGGTGACTCGCGAATACGGGGTAGAATATGAAGACGATAAGTGTGTACATCCCCTAATGTGGCCTCACATTTACCATAATAAATTAAATAGTTATGAATAGTTAATATTAATTAAAAACGGAGTACTTACAATTTTTGCCTGCTTCATCTACTTGTTTAATAAATAAGAAGTTGCGAATGCCTCCAGTTAGACATAACTTTGTA
>LGAG01000144.1:517254-527307 GCA_001278395.1 Lerema accius
TCGCAGTTTCAATAATATTACATAGGTACATACATGTAGAATTGATAACCTCTTTCTTTTTTGAAAATCGATTAAAAATTAAACGGATTTTGTATTTATTAACCTTATCATAGCAAAATTATCTTTTTTCTGATAATCAATATTCGCAAAACATTCGCAAAAAATTGTGCGAATGCGAATGCGAATGCGAATATGTAAAAACATGCGAATATTCGCGAATGCGAATGAGAATGCGAATATTCGTTACATCACTAATCTATAGCAACTTATAATAAAATAAAATAAACTATTTATTTTTTTATTGATTTCCTTATATTCTTGAGTATAAATTATACACCTACCTCACGCGTGAGGACAAGAATATAAATATAACATAATTTTACAGGAGTGCTTGAGCAGCATTTTAGCCAGGAACGGTAAACATACTTGCTGTTGAAAATTATAGTATACTAAGCCTGACATTATATACTTACTTACTATGGTTTTTTCACATATGAGAGAGACCCGTGATAACTATATTAGGTTTACGTTTACGTTTGATGGAACTTGTAATTTAATGTAACAACAAAATTTGCATTTTAAAATTTTAAACAGTTATTTTTATTAAAGACTTCCTTCTTACATACAAAATGATTCCCAGAAAGCAGATACTATTATCCGTGTAATATAATATGTATTAATAATATGAATATGACAGATACAAGTCATGCACTTGCCTCAGAAACACGATCGCCTTGAAACCCATTGACCTGTGACGATAATCAACAGTATCACAGTGGTTAGCCTATCTAGTGGCTAGCTACATTGATTAAGATGAAATACATCCAATAACATCATAACTCTTAAGATTACACCTGAAAGGCGAATACTTTCATTATAGCTGGGCCATTACAAACGTGTAGACTACGTCATCAATCATTTTATCATATCTCTCGTTCACACCTATAGGTATATCGGAACTCTTACTCCCACATTCCAGCGAGAGTTCCGATATACCTATAAGTGTGAACGAGAGATATGATAAAATTATTGATGACGTAGTCTACACGTTTGTAATGGCCCAGCTTATAGTGATTTGATCCTTCTAAATGTCAGTGCATCCTTTTCTTTTATAAGTGAATAAATTTTTGCTGTCCTTGTCTTCTACTATTGGCCAATTATAAAACGATTTTTGACATTCGCGATTTTGAATTGACCAATCAGGTGACGTTCCACAACTGTTTACCTCAAAATTTTGTCTGAAATAGTTTTTAGCAGAAATAATTACGATCATATTAGTCGTCTAGTGGATATAATGTCGTTAAATAGATCTCATTAACTTTCTTAGAAAAACAATTAAATACTGAATTTTTTCTCTGTTCATATCTCGCCTATCATATATCAAGGACACGTCTAGGTGAATGATTTGAGACGCCTGATATCATAAACCGTTATTACCGGGTTTATTTTTTATCGAATTGAAATCAGATTGTTTTAATCGATTCGTTACTAGCCATTTAACTGATTTTTCATGGATCACCTATCTCTTTAAACTGTGTAGTAAATAAAAGGAAGGTACTGATAGTTTAATATTAAAAAATTAGTATAATTGCTTTTTCTCAGATTCTGTATTCTATATGCTATATAAATGAATAAAAAATAAGAAAAGTTATTAAGGTAGGCTAGCAAGTTAACGAATAATTTGAGGCAACTGTTCTATATGACTCTACACTGTGCATGACCGATATTATGTTAGTTATTGGCTAATATTATTATTAATTTTCTAAATTATTCGTGTCCTCAAAACAAAAGAAACATTAACAAGAGTAACGTGATTATTTTACCTGTTAAAGTATAAGACTAACTTAATTGTAGAGTCATAGAATAGACTTGATAGAGCTTCGAGAAAAATATGATCCCGTTTAAGATAAATACTTAGATAAAGCACGATATGCTATCATTGAGAAAGGAATGTGATTAAGTGATAACATCCCGTATTAGAGTCTCGTCGCAATAACGCGTGTTGTTGGTTGTAGAGTTTCAGATTAGAATCACAAAAGCTGTCTTTTAACTCTATCAAGTCAATAAAATTATAGTCACTAAGGTACTTATTTAACTTATATTATCTATGTTACTATGTTTATTGTTTATACCTCTGAAGTAAGTACCTTATCACATTGAATAGTTCCATTTAACAACTCTATGCAAAATATGACATGCCCTGATTCGGAGTCAAAAATCTCGTGGGAGCGCGCGTCCGTTTATTGTATCAGACAAAAGAGCATTTGTTTGGTGTCATAGCGTTTGTAACATTGTGATTCGATAAGTTATTTGATTTCAGTCTAGCCGTTGTGCGTTGTAGCTTGTATCGTAGCCCGGCGGGGGCGAGCGGAGATGTAGCGCAACTCAAGCCGCGGCCGACAACTCTATGCACTAGTCGCAGTTCAGTCGCTCCGACCGCGAACAACCGCGCGCACGTCGCGTGTCGACGATGAACGTCTTCGCTAACTCGCAAACACCACGTACGATAACGCGCCCTATTTAAACCTCAACGCTCGCTCTAGCTGCGCAATCTTCCCCATTCACACTTACACCGATTACGGACCATTGTATTAATCGTTATGGTAACAGGCTGTCTTTCGCAATTGTAACAGTCGCTAGAGATAGGTCGAAACGGCAGTCCGTAAACCGGCTCCGTGACCATATGATCCGCGGTCCTGTCGAGCCGCGCGGCCCACTCGGATATCGGTGCAAAGGATGCAGATTATCCATTGTGAAGTGCAATACTGACTTACCAGCAGCATGACTCAGTGGTAACGGAGTACTTTCTCAGTGTGATATGGACGATGGTCTAGATTTGTGTCGTGACTCGGTTTCGTTGGAGATGTGTTGACGTTGTGGATTTATTTAGTGGCGTTAAAAGATAGTGCGATGGCTGGTGCTAGTGCTGAAAGTGTTGGTGTTACGGAGGCCTCGGCTACAGTGGAGGTGCGCAAGCGAGGCCTCAGCGGGTCCATGTCGCTGCGCACGCGCAAGCTGGGCCGGCGACTTTCGCGAAGCATGTCGATCGTGGCTTTGAAGTTGCCGGAAAAGGCGCAGAGCATTACCCGGACTTCGTCGAAGCTCATGAGATCGAACAGTCGTGATAAGAAGAATCGCACCTTTGAGCTTTCAATTATCCTGCCAGATAAAACTCAAAAACAGGTATTCTATTGATTTCAATAACTGTAGTCTAGAATATCTCATATCTATCTCTTAACTCGAACCACCTATGGGTATGTGAAAACGCTTACTCTTATTTACTTATACTACGAATATTTATAAACAAAGGTAACGAATTTACAAAGGCAGTGATGGGATGTACTGAAATTACCTTATTCATAAAATCATCCTCATGTACACAAACCAGGAGGTACTAGAATTGCAACATGCAAAACAGAATGACAGTTTCGTCAATTCAACCCACGGAATTCTTAATTTGCGTGCGTTTTTTGAACTTCAAGGATTAAGTCCATGCACGCATCGTAGGCTCTGTGTCGTGCATGTTAATGTTTTCTTTATTTAGCTGTCTACAGGCTGCTGTATGTTTCGCCACAGTCGCGTCACCCACACCGTGGATTTCTCCATTGATAAAATAATGAGCAGCAATTGCCTTCGTGTTCAATCTGTTGTCAAGCTAAGCATTGTTTGCGTTTGTCATTGAACCGGGGAATTGCGCGCTCTTTACTCGCCGATTGTTTGGCTACCGGTCTGTTAGTTATCTACTGTTGTACCTACTTTATAACAAGCCTCAGTTTTCACTACTTCGTGTACGGTTTCACAAGTATTGCTAACGAGTGCTATTTTCTCATTACCATGGGTGGAGGCAATATTTCCTCGGAGAAATGCCTCTTGAGAAAAACTCAAGACAGTATGAGTTTCTCAACTAGTTATGCATACTCTTAACTTTTTTTTTCAATAAAAGCCAAGACTCAATGATTTTCTTCTAAGTAGATTACCTATATGTTTCAGTCTTTTAATGCAATGTCTACTTGTAAGCTATTCAACGTTAGAATTTATAAACACCGCGCAGAATACATCAATTCTATACAATATATTATTTTCAATAATTGAAAACATAAAATTGGTATTTTTACAAATATAACTTTTCTAATCGAAAACTAATGATGTTGTAACGATTGAATTAATACTCGAAAAAATTTAATGCAACCTTTTAATAACGTAACTTATAAACAATTAACGTTTTTCTTGAAATCTCGCTTCCTGAAAGAGTTAAGGACGATGCCGGTTCCAACCAATGATTGGACTAATTAAGTTGGTGTGAATTTAATTATTCGACAACATTGAAACTAAGTGCAACCTTATTTTCCGGCCTGCTTGTAATTACGCATTCAATTTAAAAATTATCCAATTAAGCATTATTGTAATTAGAAACTATTTATGTTGGCAACATGATTATGTATATAACCACATTGTTGGCGTTAGGTAGTAAATATTTTGCTCAAATATGCGAGGGAGACGGAAGATTAGTTGAAATGTGTGTGTATAAACATCGCAATCATATATCATTATCCATAATAGTCGTATCGTTTGGTGAAAATCTGTGGTCATGCTATGAGGCTCAGGATACAGTAAAAAATTGTGCTTTTCTACGGCAGCCTTGATATAGGTAAATATACGTTTGTTTTTAAAAGGGATTGTTTTTATATAACTTAAGGGATTGCAGTTGTCATTAAACAAGCAGATTTGTATTTTCAAATAAAAAATATTTTTCATTTGTGTTGTTACAATTAAAAATCAAGTTTTTGACTGCCTTAAAATTAAAAGTAATCAATCTTAAAATGGGTGTATTCAATCTACGGGTTTTCTATGGCGAACATTTGCACCGTGTCATTTGTCATGTCTTGACCATGACATAGAGATTTTTAAGACTAAGAAGTAGATATAAAAGCTTCTATTTTAATGCTTCTTGGAACAGTGAAAAGATGTTTCTCGACTATACGTGAAAGTCAAACAAGTTCTGTTTAACAGCACACGTCTAGTTTTTGTATATTCGCTATTTATAAGCAGTGGAAGACGTTAATACTTAGCAAGACAAGTGGCTTACTGACAGGTCGAATAGGAATTTTCAGTTATTTTATAGGACTTTTCAGAGAAATTTAAATTTTCTTTTCATTTCATTTACGTATATGGAGTGTATATTTGGAACAGTCTTGACTTGACTTCAACAATTTGCATCGTGATATAAATGTAAAGTTTTAAAAAATATTTTTTTTTAATTACATTCAGATTTTATTACAAAAGTTGGGTATTTTATGGAAATCTAAATCTATTTAATCAGATATCTCATGTTTATCCCATTTTAGAGAATCCAAAAAGTAAGGAAAAATGAACAATTTAAGGACCTGGAAATATCATGTTTCTTTGATTAGTTATGTTCAGGGTGTTAGTGTCCTCAATTAAATAAACAAATTAAAAACTAAAATTCTATAAAAATCCATCTCAATTCCATCATGCAAATTTATCAACAATACCAACTCAAGACTGGTTTCGAAAACAATTAGGTTACCATTTGTATATTAGACACGCACATTAAGTATATTTTCAAATTAGAATTAGTCATTCGTTAAACAGATTTTCTAAAGACAAATTTCAATAAGAGGAGTTGCCTAACGATTGAAGTAGCGGAAATATCCGGTTCAGCGGTTGTTGCGTCGAAAATTGTGATGTAATTTGTATTCCTTATGTTTTTTGCATACTTCTTATTCGAGTTTCAAATTCACAAATTATCGCCGATATTCAAAAATATGCTTGTAGCTATCTATATATTTAAAGACATTATTATTTTCAGGACTTACACAAAATAATCGTGTAAACCTGTCGATTGTCTTACTTTAAAAGTAAACAATTATTTTTGGTTCATTATTAACTTACATTTTATAGTAAAGCAATTAAAAGTTTTGAGCAGTCGATATGAGGTTTAAAGCAGTGCATACAAAAATTCTGTAAGATACTTTATAGAAATACATAACTGTTTCGTTTCACGTTGTACACGTGTTTGTGGACAAAAATAACAAAATTGTAACTCAATTTAGTCTCGCTCGAAGTAAATAATCGTATAAATAGTAATATAGCTCATTGGTTTATGCATTTTTAAAGTATGAAATCATTATAATAGCCCCAGTTTCATAACGCAATGTTTCTGTCACTAGTAAGCATTCCTTGACATTTACTAAAAGGTCAGCGTGCGAGGGTCCTTCATTTATATATGTAAATATAAATAATTTACAAGAGACAAAAAAATTAAGTGTCTACCAATCTGCACTTGGTCAGCGTGGTGGACTACGGCCTGTATCCCTGCCATTACGAGAAGAGACCTGAGCCCAGCAGTGGAATTGTATGGGTTGTCATGATGAATATGCAGGCCAGTGAAAAATTTGACAAATCATGATCCACTGTAAAATAAGTAGCTTGCTTGTGAAGAAATAAATGAAATCTTGGTCTACTTTAAAATACCTAAGTAGCTTTAAGGGTATCACCAGAAAAGTCTCGACTATTGATCTCAGTTGCAGACAATAGGTAATAAAACATAAACGGCGTCGCGACAATGAGGAAGGCCGCCCACGAAATGCTGGTTGCACCGATCACTTGAGAACATAATACGAAAATTCAGGAAACAACGCATCACCGTTTATTGCGACTGCAATCAAGCCGGAGATTTATTACGGAGTTGACCGTTTTACCTAAATACGACAAATAGTGCTTTATTCTATTTAAATTTATATGTAGTTCGCTGTTCTGTTTGTTGATCATTTTAAGGTCCTCTTCGAACAAGCTTCTTTCCCAAACTACTACTTCTTTCCCAAAATGATAGGTTTGTAGAGTTCAGACTTGTGGAGTCATATTAAGCTTAGTGGAATTGGGCTCTTCGTGAAATCTGATAACTTATTTTTTTTGCATCAGAAAATTTACGACCGTCTGAGTGTTGGCAAACTTATTTTATATTAAACAAGCTGATCTGGTTGACGTTGTTCTGTAAAATATTGTACATTTTCATACTAATATACAATCAAAAATTTTCGGATCTGGTGGACTATTTTAACATATTCTTTCAAATCTTATTCCGGTAATTAATTCTCAAGTTACAGTCAGTCCAATACGAGATAAACTATGTATATTGACAGATGAACTTTCAAACGATATAATTAGTGCATTAAAATATTTAGAATCATGATGCATTTTGCAAAAACGACATTTAATTTCTAGCTAAGTCACATGAGTCACCATTCATTACTTAATGGTTCGCGCTCCTAATCACCACAAATCGGTTCTACTAGTCAATACTTCAAATGGTTTCAATAAAAGGTGCGCATAGAGTCCTAGATTGAATAAATCGAGAATGTTTACGAGTGAAAGTGATGTCGTAACAGAGTTAGCGTGTACACGTGCGACATACGGACTTCGCGGAGGTCTGCCTAATTACGGGCTTAGTACGTGAATACGTGGTACAGGTAGCTGATTGCGGAAAAACTAAACCGTCGAATTATTCCACTCATTGAACAGGGAAAAGAGTTATTGTTTACATATAGAATCAATTAAATAATCGGTTGTTAATTATTGGGATTTTATTTAGGAGTTGTTAAAGATAAGTATAACACACCCAAAGATCATTACGAACAAGTTCTCAATTCTATATTTCTAATTAGTACAATACTTCAGTGTTTTATCAGTATCAATAGTATTAATGTAAAGATCTAACAGAAGTGGACAGTACTGTATCTAGATCTTAAAATAGGTAGGTATGTAAATCACATAATCCCGCTAGGTATTAACAATTTCATGATTAGAGTTAAAGTCCAATTATTTTGTAATCAACAGGTAAATTATCTAAACACAAAATAATGTTATTTACACCATAATGAGACGGCAGTACCTTGTAAAGTCAAATATAGCCATCATGTGACTATTATGATGGCCAACAATCAATATTATTGCTGTTTGATTCTTGGCACAATAGCACGGATGACTAAAATATACTTTTGGCTATCATTGCTAAAGAAATCTAAACTCTTTTGAGGGCTATTTAGTGTTATGTCCTAGTTTTGTATGACAAGATGTAATTATGATTGTCTGCATGTGCAGTTTATGGCTTATACATAAGATTATTATGCGAATTATAATGCTTTCCTTAGTAAGAGCCAGAAATAAGTCGCGTGAACTCAATATACCTACTACATGTTTATATGCTACTGACGTGAAATTTCAAACACAAAAATTCTACAGAAACCAAGACTTGTAGAAAAAAACAGTAGTTATAGTACAATGGAATTTGATTGCTATACCTAATTAGATATATTTTAGTCCTAGTTACTTACATTATACTTGTAATTGTATACTTTTCAAAAGATAATATCATCAGATTAGATTATTTTAGAAGTGTTGATGACTTGAACTTTTCTTTAATTAGGGTAAGTTAGTACTTTAAGACGATCCCACATTATAGTAAGTAGCAATGGAGAGCACATTAAAATTTAGTTAAGACATGTAGGCTAGAGATGAATCTCTGTTGAATGAATGTTCTCTTCTTAAAGATGAAGTTTTACTGCACACTCACCCACGTAGGTAAGTACGTAAGGATAATTTAAAAGGCGAATATCCTCAGAATTAAAATGGCATCGCAAGAGATTGTTCAGTGAACAAGCTGCACCGACAATGACTAGATCCTGAGAGATGACTATCAGTTTTCTGTATCACCAGAAACCGGTCCTGTCGTCTGGTTATGCGAACTGAGGGAGATATTGTTGCGTTGGATTGAACCTTTGTACTTATGGAATTTGTTCATCAGTAAACACGTTGCCTACGTTATAATCACAGACCAATAAAAAAATAGACAGAAAAATCCAGCCGAAAAGTGACGAGCGTTGGTAATATGTAGCAGTTCCACTATAATATGAAGCCAGTCGCTCGGTAGTATACAGCGAGCGAGTGAAAGATTTTTGTGCATCACTTATTTAGTCGTAATTGTATACGATCGCTCTGTCTATTCTTGTTCTTGGGTCTGTGGTTATAATTTAGCATGTAAACGACCTTGGCGCAATGGTTACTGTGTTGCCAATCCCATGGCGTTTAGTGGGTCTTATTGGATATGTATGTAATCTCGTTTAGCTTCGAAATTTATAGTTTCATAGTCTTAGACGTTCTACTTAACTGCTTTTAGAGTGAATCTTGCAATATTTATTTTTTAAGTAAATATGCGACAAGTGAACAAATAAAGTAAGCTGTCACATTAGTTGCAACAAATAAACATGTGATATTTAGTCCACAGGTTTCAGCATCAAGTCCTAAATTAATTTACGTATTCTTAATTTGCTCAAGCTAATTAAAAGTATCATGACTTATTAGCTTTAAGATTACGGCGATACCCTTATTGGTAGCAGCAGTTGCATCACGACTTACGAACGACAAAGATTTGTGTTAAAACTATCTACATTTTAATTAAAAATTTATTATTACTCGTAACATTCAGAAATGAGGGCGCATATTGCTATTTGTGTTACAACACATCTGGTCTGGTTCATGCGTATCAACTTATAATTACCAATTACTGTGTCAGATTAAAACCACAATATATTTTATTTATAGCTCTAATTTGTAATTACTCCGAAAACGTTTGAAATTGAACTGGATGTATTCAAAATAGTGTTTGATATAATACGTATCATTTTATTTAAAATCTTAATTCTAGAAGTGATGTAGCGATCGACGAGAAAGACTAACATTTTAATTTCTAGTATTTTAGAGTAAGACAGCTAGAAAATCTTTTGGATGGCAACAGATTGTCCATCCAAAAAGCCTTATAACAAAATAGATATAACGAGCAAAATATGGTTTTAAATTGATGCTCTACAAAGTTAGTTAATGCTAGTACCTACTACTACTGTTCTTACCTATTTCTGGAATGAAGGTTTGTGTATATTAGTTACAAAATACATTTAACCTCTTAAATTCTCAGCAGCAATTCGCAGGATTTCTCATTTGGGATTTCATCGCCTGTCTGACTGAATAATATCGTAA
>LGAG01000144.1:527491-543310 GCA_001278395.1 Lerema accius
TATAGATTATAAAATTCTTCACCAGGTAAATTATTTTAACCGAATGAACTGTAATAATGTTATCAGTTTAGTTTATTAGTTGTGAAATTGATGTTATTGATGATCTAATTCAGGTCACCCAGCTACTTGTGTATGGAAAACATGTGGTTCATGTGATATTATTGGTAATTCCGCGCAGATTATGCTAATTCAGTGAAAGGAAGCTTTCAGCTTTGCTCGCTAAACTTGCCGCGATAATTTTCAATATTCGAGAAATTATGAGATCTATAATTTTATAATAACTTTGTTGTTTTATTTTGCTTCTTGTCATGCTTAAATTATCTAGTATGATATTGTTTAATGTTCTTAAGCATTCTTAATAAATATTGTTTTACTTGAAATAATTATTCCTTTCAAAACATCTTAAAATTATCCAACAAAGCAAAGCTTTATTTGCTTATTATTTCTTATTTACAATTTTTTTCTAAAGTTTAGGTATTCATATGTTGGAAAGTTTTATTCACACATCACATAAACTAGTTTTACTACTGGTTTTGTAAGTGTAACAGATTCCATTTAGGGCAATTACTACAAATCTGGGCTGTCAATCAAGACATCGAGTAATAGATTGAATATACAGATAATATTGATTAATTATGATAAAATGTACTACTACTGATAATTTAATTATCGCTATCTTGTATTAGGTACTTGTGTTTACATTAAACATGAAAATTATGTTACCTATTATTTAGTAAGACGCAAATAGAGGTAATTTATCACAATTTATTGTAAACCTTGGAAATAAATTTTCCATTAGTTACTTTCCCTACGATCGTGTCATCAGTAATAACTAGAAATTGCTAACTTTTACTCGCAATCAAAGAATACTGGAAGCTAATTATTTCCATTAGTATGTCTCTTATATGTGTTTATCAAAATATTTCTTACGTTAGTAGGTAACTGCACCTGATCATTTGAAACCGGAACCAGCGGTATATCATTATACTTTATCATTAAATGATAAAAACAAGTTGCGGTACCAACTTCAGGTTAATGGAATTCTATTACGTACTAGTCAAGTCAAAGAACTATCCACTCTTCAACAGGATTCACTCAGAGCTTTAGAAATTACGATAATGAGACATCGCATTACTGGTAACACTTTTTTGGATTCAGCAACATTTAACTGTATGTAAGTATGCAGAACGTATATAAACATGCTCTGACATAGTCAAAAATCAACTATGAGACGTTGTGATCCAAATTATATATTTTTTCGTATTTTCATCGTTTTATAGAATATTTCGGATAAAGACAGAGATACTTCAATTAATAAATATCTGAAACTTGTGCCAATTTAATAAATATCATGCAGCATATTTTCAAATATATGCGAATGAAAACCTAAATATGTAAATATCTGATTTGAAGAACAGTTTAACTATTGGTTTTCATGAAAATAAGAGAACACCAATGAATGACTAAGGATAAACTAATTAAGAAACAACTGATTGTGCTGAAAACGCTTCGTACTATCATGCAGTCGGCCTCAATTAACATAAGAACAACGGACCTTCGAATGTGCAATGAACCGTACAAAACAACTCCGTGGTTTGTGACTAGGGCTGCCATCAGTGAGAGTTCCCCGGATTTGGCCTGGTTTGAGAGACGTCCGAACATCATCCAGGTTTTCCCGGACGCCTTTTGAATACGCGAAATGCTGGCAATTGGAATATAAGTCCAAAACTAAGTTCAGCATTACTTTTTCAGCAATCACTTTTATCCAAATCAAGTTTTAACTTAGTCAATTATGAAGTCTGTGTGACAAATAATATCGATGGGACAATTTTTTCGCACTTTTTATGGTAGAAAAAACCAAGAATTATCTATAAATAATTTGGGTGATGACAACCCTGTTTGTGGCGATAACTACGTGACAAGAGTGTTGGCACACAGACAATCATTTAGAGGACTGGCTGATATTGGAAATACATGTGACAAAATTTTGTCATTCCTATTTCACATCCCAGCTAAGTAATAAAATGTAGATTCATTTGGCCGAAAGGAAATAAAGCTGGAGGAAGGAAAACTACCGGAACTTAAAATGACGTCATAGTTCTCTACACAGAGTTATCTTTTATATCCATCCCACACAATCCATCCATCTTTTCTCTAACCGTCCAACTTGTTTAATCAGATCAGATTTACGTCCATCGGTTTTCTCGTTACAAGTTCTTTTCGCCAAGATAAAGAGCCAATCTAAGTTGATCAACAACACAATCTAAGAAAGATATCTGACTAAGAAATCAAAGGTAATCCCCTACACCGTTTAAAAAGACAACTTTGTATGCAAAGACGTATGATACATTAATGAAATGGTCATATCCTTCTAGAAGAGTACTTTGCAGAATACGGCTTAGATATTGAGAGGTTCTACGACGTACAATGTGTCGTAATTTTTGTAGCTCATAATTCGTTTATTCTTTCATCTCATCTCTTTAATACACTTCAGAAAAGGCTTAAAGGGATTATTAAAAGTATTCGAAAAATATCATTTCAAACCACCGATTAGCAACTGCATTATTATATTATGTATTTGTTACTCAATTATCAATAAAGTATGTTTAATCATTCAAGCCAAAGTCTGTGACATCGTTTTTCTTATCAAACGTAGGATGAGAAGAGGCAATCGATTGACCAATGGATTGGAAACTGTTAGATGTTTAATGGAACATGAAATCGTTGTAACCGACTCAGCGGTTTTCATGGTCACATTACTATTAATAGTTATTGGTACTTGTCTTCCATACTGTCATTATTTTATGATTGAACATACTCGTATATTAGGGCATGATTGTCGTAAAGCTAGGTCTTAATCTCCTTTTATAATTAAAGTAATAAACGTTCTAATAATGCTCTATCTTGCTAGGCGCGAGTTCATAACTGTGATAAATAAAAAAATCGTTCTTTTTCCTCTCTTAAAGAAAAGTTGCCAGTACTTTAAGTGTGAATTGACGTGTATTTAAAGTACATTAGCAACCAAAAAGCTATGATTTTTTAATTTTTATATTATGTTACGTAATGTTTGTAATTGTAATGTTCTAGATAGCTATAATATTACAGGTTGATTGTTATACAAGTAACCGGCTCGGCAAAAGTAATTGACTCTCCTCATGTTACTTATGCGGTGTAGTAGACAGATTGTGGTTTAACAGGATTAACGCATGTTTTAATTTTTAGTACAGTCACGTAATGTATTGGTTATCGTTTTCAAACTAATTATGTTAACGATCTACATGAATTCGAGTACGTAAATTTCGTATGTAATGATTTTTTACATGTTGTTATTAATAAAATTTACATTTATGTCATATGTCGAATGATTACGTAATGTGAAGCTTATAAGAGCCTTTCTGGGTCTTGCTAAGGCTTTATCTTGTGAAAGTAAAATTTATCAGTCAGATATTTAGAAAGAGACGTAAAAATCTTGGATATTTTAAGATTTGTTTTGCGATTTTGAAGGAAGTCAGTGTTATCTCGAATTTAACAACTAAAATCTTCCAGGTCTTGTTTATTTGACGTCAGTTAACGTCTATTCTAGCGTCTTCAACGTCATACAGGGAACAATGGCGACTAACTCCAGATGTTCGCAACCGTTGGCGATGATAAAAAATTATGTCGAACTAAAATAGCACGAACGGGAGAAAGTGACACGTGTGTCTCTCGATCTGCCATGACGAGAACTCATCTCGGCAGTTTTGGGTCACCAGTTATATTCTGAATGCCAAACTTTTAAAGACCCAATGATGTAAATATTTATGTCATTTCGTTTAGTTGGACATGTCATAATTCTACCAATCAGCTGGACGTCTCATGCCAGGGTGAAACGTGAAGTTATTGAAGCTATTTTAATTTGAACTGTTAAATATAGCTCGTTTGAACCGCCCCGGAAAGTATGAGGTCGTCGAAAACGAAATTACTTTTGAACCTCAGCAAAATCCGTAAAAAATTAAGTAGGTAACGTAAGAGCGGTCGTAGTAATTAATGCTTTTATCTGATCTACTGATTACGCCATTCTTCACGAGCGATCGGAAGTTAGATAGCTGGTAATGATGAGCATAAGATGCAAGCTTTATAAAGTGGCAGAATGATTGTAAAGACATTAGATAGCATTTAACATGCGTTCCGGCATTCATTACGCTAGTTATGCAATTACAAGTTGCCGTACGCCTCTTCAATTTAATGGGAATTGGAATAGATTGCCTGAATGCTTGAGGCGTTAATGTCTAATACGAAAGTTGGTGATGCCTCACACATTTAGAAGGTGCACAGTGACACTTTATCCCTAAAAATCTATATTTTTTTATTACTCAAGTACATGGCTGTGGAATTCGAATTAAGACAGGAAAAATATAAGGATTAACTTAAAAGTTTTATAGAGAAAGTGATATTTTGCTTCCCGTTACTCATAAGTCACATAACTCCTATCATACAACTTTCAACTGTAATAGTAACATGGACAAATAAATAACACTCGAGAAATATCAAAAGCAATTTGACTTGAAATTTTTCAATGCTTAAGATAGGTAAATATTACGCAAGGTAGTAAACCTTAATTAGGCCATCGCTGTAATGACGATAATTCAAATTACTTTTTAATTGAATACTCGTAATATTGTGAAGGTCTAAACGATAACATTGAACTTTTCTGTTGTAGACTAATCGACACGAATGTTGATCGCCATTTATGGTCGAATGATCTGTTATAGGTAGGCGTAAACGATAAGGCAATACAGTAGATAAAGAGTAATAGATTTGTGACTGGGATAGCTTCCAATTTAGGAGTAATTTTAGAATAAGACCTAATAAAAACAAGTAGGAATCATTACAAATTTTAAGAAATGGGGGGGATATGAAATTACTGTACGTAATACGTAAATTAAACGTGCTGACAAACCAACGCGTTGTATTTCATTAAGAACAACGTTACAAAATTTGGCTGGAAGTTGGTACCGCTTTCGTAAGAAGATACGACAACAGTCATTATTCGGTCCGTGAAGAACCCAATTTGTAAGAAAGTGAAACGCAAGTGCAATGTCGACTCTTTAGTACAGTGGTTCTTAACCTTTTTAATATTACCCCTGTGACCTATGAGGAGAACTGAGTTTACCCCGTTTTTAAAATAACAAAAGAAACAATACAAGTAACTTTTTACTGTATTTTTTTATTCTACGATCCTAAAAATTATGTCTTTTATTATCTGTATAAAATAGTTGTGTTACCCCCGTAAGTACCTAGGTAACGCGGTAAGTAGTAAGTACCCCTGGGTTAGGAACTCAGGCTTTATTAATAATAAATAGATTTATTAATAATCTACAGTAGAGGCTTGCGATCTCTCTCAGGGTTATCAAGTGCCCGCACCCGTAATTGACTCAGTATTGTATGCAAGTGGAACCTGTAACTTATCTCAAGTTATTTCTAAAGTAATTCGCATACGACGGATTAAGCTTACTACAAATATTCAACTATTTGTATTATGGCAACCAGTTTTAATATGTCACTGCGCAATATCTAATGCTTGCTCTAGAATATAGTCTTATACGCCGAAGCCTATGGAATTTTGATTAGATGTGTAAAAAAATATATCGAAGAGACATTTATTGTACGTTGTGTTATGTAGTAAGTATATCTTTAATTGAATTAATGTAAGTCTTGCACTTGATGTTTTTAGAAATAAACTCAGGCGTCCTGACAATTTTGTAATATAAGTAATTTGTCTAAATAATTTGTGAAAATCATCGTTATATAACTACAATGAAATGAAATATTATGTTCCTATTATGTTTAAAGTTGTGGTTTTACTAAATAGCGGTTTTCTGTTGTAAAACTCGTACACACGATTGAAGATGACCTCAAAAATGTGTGTACAGTCATTTAGCACCTTATAGACTTGACCTAACTGTCCGCTTAATGTAACTCTTCATATTTTTGTAATATTTTTTATATTTAGTTGTGTTTATTCGGCAACAATAAACAGTATAACTTTTAGACGCATTTTTTTAAGGTAATATAGATTATGTAAACAATGTTCTTCGCTTTTCACTAAAACGATAGATAAGAAATAACAATAGTTTTCATGGTTTTTAATCAGAAATATTTCCTGGTATACGTCTCCATAAAAAAACTAGTTATAACGCCACTGGTATTATAAAAAAAAACGAAAATTAGGACAAGCAATCATCAAAAACAATATGACGGTGATAAACACATTGTTAAAAGTATACAATATTTAAAATTATCATCTCATGTTGATCTTGAGTGTGTATATTGGTAATTATGAGCGATGTCATAAAATCTATTTTTATTTATTTGGCAATACGGTGACTGAGTTGGTTGCAATAAAGCAATAAATATATTTTTGTATATACTCGCAGTAACGAAGCTAACCTTGCTATGAGTTCTAGTTGCCAGGGTCAGTATAATTTTTCATTGCATTGTGAGACGAGAGTACAGAGTAAAATAAATGAGATACTGGTTTATGCAGCTACTCTATGCATATTTTATTTATGGAAATAGGCGACAAACGAACACACCAGCTACAAGATAGTTATTGGTGATTGTCGCCCATGGATATCAGTAATGTTTGATATACCTTTGTTTATGTTGGAGCGCATCCAACGCCCGTTTACAGTACCCTTTTAAAATTAAAATTAGGTACTCTATGGCAACAATTGCTTTCACATATCTATACCTATCACATACAACCTAGTTTGTGATCACATATCTGTCTATAAATTTCATGATGCATGGATGGGTGACATTTGAAGGTAAACCATAATTAGTCCGTAACACGTGAACGCGGAGCATAACAACAGAATGACAATTGGACAAAAAACCATGACTATTGATAATTTCCTTGGTTACTTTAACCATTGCCTAAAGTTTGGCTTAACAACCATTACTATGGTTGATAAAATAGTTTTATTATAGTTAATCTTCAACTCCTTAACCTACCGTCTACCGAGTTCCGGATTCATGTCCCGGTTGAGTCGTCATCGCCATGGTAACATTAGATTGGCAGGTCGGGTCGAAGACCTCAATCATTAGGGCGGGATTCTGTAAATGTGATTGGCAACATTTTATATCAGGTATTTACTTCTTAATACCCACTTTCACTACGGAAGACTGACCTACCACGTTTTCAATCTACAGGTATTACTTATCATGTTGATTCATTCTTCACCAGCATAGTTATAACAGAATTAATTTTCGACGATAACTATGCTACTTAGTGCCTTAAAATAATTTTTATTTATTTTGTGTTTTTATTTTGCAAACGCTTGGACGTTAAAAGTGTTAAATAAATAGCATGTTATCAAACAAGCTTCTAACCAACTGTGTTGTGAGAATATTCGTGGATGTATGATAAACAAACTGTTCTATTCTATTATCTCAAACGCTTTCGACGCTGATATAACTATTTATCAGGCACTTCACTGAAACACTTTAGGCTATACTACCGCCGCATTGCTGAAGCGGCGAGAATTGGTACTAATTTAATAGGCGAAGTTTTAAACTGTTGTAGAATATGCCGGTATTCAGCAGTAAAAGAGCACTGAAATCTACTGAACTACAGAATATAAAGTTTAATGTTTGAATTTGTTGTGGTGTGGTTTTATTAGTAGTTAAGAAAAACTTTAATTCAAAGTTTAATATTGAGATTGAATATTCATTTCGTAATTTTTTATAAAAAACGTGCTGAGGAGATTTTTTGGATCTTTCATAAGTCCTTAAATTAAGTTTTCAATGGTTATAGGAAAAATAAAAAATATCTAACGATTTTTTATTTGAAGTCTTGTTAACCTTAAAAAGACGCTCTAACTAAAGTAAGTATCGCAAGATTCTCAGTTTTATAATTAGCTTCGCAACCTCGTCTTTTATTTAAGCGAAGAGTCATAATACTCGTAATAATTAACAGCATCCAACTATGTTCTCTGAGAATAATACCGTTGATTATGTCACAATTGCAAAACGTAAACGTGACTAACAAAGGAAACTAATAACAATAATATGTCACTATAAGTTACTTCCGAATAATAAAAACTTATGTCGTTCTGTCATATTTAATTTTCATGTCTGTTTTATTAGCATGTTATAAATTATACATATAATATACTGGTACACATAACAGTGGTGTTGCTTAAATACGCCCACTTGTAATCAATCTATACCTTTCAATACTTATAAAAACATTTTAATGTAAGTACCTATATTATTGATAAACAATCGTACCTACGGTCCTACAGAGAGACCATTCAGCTAACTTAACAGCCTTAGATTAACAGCTTATAACTTGCAACTTTACAATTATACCTACTATTGCGATAATTGCGGTAGTGATATTGAAAAGATTGGGAACCATTTATTTAGGTGGTACAACTTGTGACCTACAATAGGTGAGTATTCACAATAGCCTAATCCGTTGTTTAGAAATGTGTATCATGAGTAGGGAAAACTTTTGCTCATGGTTTGTATATAAGCCAGGATGTTGTGTCCATAAAAGATATAAAACAACCAATAATCTAAGTCCCAGCGACTAAATACGAACGTTTAGTAAAGCATTTATCATCTCTACCGGAAAAAGGCGGGTTTGCCAGTACTAGATAATAATTCCATTATACTCGTAGTACTGTGACCATGCTATCTGTAATTGCTTAAAACTACGTTGTTAACAATTTACCTACCGCTTGCATACTCAATATTGATGTAGGTAGGTAATTGTTGGGTAAGGTAACTTTATATCTTGCAGTGATACTCAACCTTATGAGTTATAGACCTAAGTAATTCTACGTAAACATCAGTTGCTATGTTTATCGTATAAGTAGGCACGCTCAACAAAATTTGTTAACGGATGTTAGTTATTATAAAACAGTATTGTTATAGATAGGATCATCCGTATATTTATTAGTCTGCCAAAATCACTTTGTAAATATTTACTTAACACTTGCTTCAATGCAAAAAGATCTACATGATATTCCCAAAGGTGTAATAAGCCTAGCAATCTGACAATTCGCATTTGCCATGAGAATGGTCTAGTGGGGAGCAATCTTCTCTATGACTAAGCACTTTTTCGATCACATTGACGTAACTACGCAAGTGTTTTTGTTTCAACTGAGAGAGTATCGACAAGATTGAGTACCACTGTATAATGAGCTCAGTAAAAACGTGATGTAACGGGGTTTTGTATAGCCGCAATATTCCTCGATAGATTAGATATCATGTTTATATTACTCCATCAGATATTATGTCACAAAGAAACTTAATTAAAATTATTTACTGTTATCTATAACTTTTTATTAGAAACGTTACATTTTAATGTTGGATATTACAAAGTGTTATGAAAAATGTAATGTGAATTGTAGGTATCTAAATTTAATAACAAGTTAAGTTACCTAGTTATATTGCGTTAAAACACGCTAGGTAATTTTATATAGTGGATAATTTTCTACTATACAAGGTTGACTTTTTTTAAAACTAAACGACGCCCGCGACTTCCCCTGCGGAAGAGTAATTAGAAATATATTAGATTTATCCGACGGGAACCTATAATTGGGATAAAATCCTGTGTCCTATTCCTGGATGCAAACTATCTACCCAAGTTTCAGCTTAATCCGTTCAACGGTTAGGAAGTGAAGGACTTACAAACATCCAAATATCCAAACATCTTTACAAACTTTCACATCCTATTACAAACTTTTACATACATAATATTAGTAGGATTATAAAATAATAAAGTACAGGGATTTAGGATTCTTTGTCATTTCTTAATTATCTATTGAATTTGTCAATTCTTCGAGTCTTCGTTTTTTATTTGTGCCGCTTGTAACTAGTAGAGAGCTAAATTAATTGTTTGTAAAAACACAAAAAGTTTTCATCGTCAGATTGACAAACTTCATTAGTTTAATGACTTTGTTTTTATTTTCAAGTAACTATCGAAACAAAGTAACGCAAATAGACTGTTTTTTACTCACCGCTTATGAGGTATCATGGTTCAAAGTACCGTCTTCCGGGTACAGTTTTTTTTAAATTCGCAGTTTTTTAAAGCTTTGGTCTAATGACTTATTATATTGTTGCTTTATTTAATACCAGCTTATGTTTTAACTGCGTTGGTCGAGTCTAATTTATTTTTACTATGTTTATAAGTATACTAGAAGTCCTGTCAGATTGACCTCATTTTTAGTTCCGAACACTGCGTCTATAATTATCTGTATATGTGCATCTGTCACATAAATGTCTGCCCCGGCCGGGAAACGAACCCGGGACCCCTCGCTTCGCAGGCAAGGTCACTGCCAACAAGGCTAGAGTGTCGTCAAAACAACAAAACAATTAATATGAAATTACCTTCTTTAAACTTTCTTTAAGGCATACAGTAGTTCTATGGTTTCTGTGTACGCCCATTAACCTAATTACAACTTCCTCTACTTAATTCACAAAAAAATATGACGAACCAATTCAGTGACATCTTTCAGAACTTACTAATGACATGGCATGTTCTATTTTTAAAATGAAACTTCATAACCTTTTCAGTAGCATAGTAAAAAGTGGAAGCATATTTCGCATTTGCATTTGTTCCGGCGACCTACATCCAGAAAAAGCCTCTTTATGAGGGTTGGTGAAGTACTCTAGTTGCTAGATGACAGTGCTTGCAGCTTGCTCATTAGTTATGCCCCAGATCTCGTTTTGTGTTCTATTTTTAAATCTGACATTTTAAATTTATTTTTTGCCCTCTTTAATATTTCTGCATACAATTTTGCTCAATTTATTTAAGAGCTGCATTTGCTTTCTATTTATATTTTATTAAATTTTCTAGGTAACTTACTGGTTAGTCGTATCTAGTACCTAACAGACCACCAAATCCACTTCCTTGGAAGTGAAATATTTGTGTATAGATTTGACTTTAAATGTGTACATGTTACAATGCAAACCATGTGAATGATGTTATACAAAACACATAATATCGTCAAGACATAATCGTAGGTAATTTCGCTTATACATAGCAATTTTAAGGTGGTAGAGATAGCTCTACCATAATTATATTTTATGACTCTTTCAAGACAATCCGTATGTTGCAATGGTTTCAAAGCTGAATCTCCGTTCAATGAGTTCTAGATTCGATTTCCAGGTTAAATATTTAATTATAATTAATTAAGATTTCTATTCTCGGTCTGGTTGTACGAGTAAATCCTTGGTCTATTTATGTTGGCATCGCACACACGACACAGGAATCCTAGTGTTACATTATGATGTAGCATTATTTTTTTATTAAAATTGAAAAAAAGCACTAGTTCTGTGAAGAAATTTCCTTTGAATAAGCAACAATTGGTTGTAAGTTAGGATCCTGTTACTACATCAGACTGAGCCAACTCTCGCTCATTCAGTTCTCACCGAGCGCGCGAGTCGCTAAATTGTAGGTAAGTCGTATTGTTTGGTTTCTTACCGTGACTCGTAGTAAGTAAAAACCACAATGGCTCGCGAGTTACATGCTTACCCGAATAGAATACAAACAATGGGGCGCGCGGTGCCAACTGCCATGGTTGCGATACGAGACTTTCCTTTTTCAAATGCTCGTTCCGATATTTGTAGCAGATAGGTGTGGCTAAATTTATTTCTTAATGGCACTTTATTCCCGCTATATTGTAAACGATACCCAAGGTAGGTAGATCTGTGTAGAATAATATAAAGTATAAAGGCACTTCAGTGGTTCAATACTTTTATTCCTTCGAATCTTCTACTGTGATTGTATTGTAAAATTAATATAAAAGAATGTAAATAATATTTTAAAGTCTTAAAATATCTAATGTATTTACAGTCCGTTTATAGCCCAACTTTTATTGGTCCTAAGTGATTACTAAGTGATTTCCGAAGTTAAAACTTCGTGGTTGCAAATAATATGTGCGTTTTTGTTCTTAGGAGTAAATGTTTAGTTATTGGTCACGATTGTTATCAATAGATGACATGCCTCTAGGTGCCACCATTTCCGACACTAGAGTTGGCCACTAATCCCTCCGCCAATCTGCAAAGGAATATTCGCTACATTTCCTCATAATAAAAGTGCCTAGATACAAAACGCCCGACGAGCATCGCATATTTCTATCGATGACCGTTTCTAAAAGATCTTAACTGCCTACCTTCTTAAGTACCACCTCTTTCTCTCTTGTTTTGAAAGTGTCTCTGTATCTTAATGATACTTCTTCAGCGGAATGGTTTGAGAAGTAACAATACTAAAGACTTATTGATTCAATTTTAAGACATAACTAATATTAAGACATTTGATAGCATTAACTTAAAATAATATTGTTGTAAAATACCATTATGCTGTCGACATTCTCAGATTACTAATATTGTACTTTTCCAAACCAACTTTTCCGTGGTAAAGACAATTTGATTCCATGTTAAATATTAAGACATGAAAATCATAATAGTCGTCTGTTATTAGTCCGGTCTGTCTCACAATCATTTTCCCATGACATCTACCTAAAGCTAAAACAATAGGATTCTCTTGAACCTTATTTAAACTCACGAGATAACGAATAATTAATCAAAGTTAAAATTGTCTAGATGTTATTTAGTAGAGATAAAGTGAGAATGTGTAACTTAAACATTACATTAGTGATTTTCATCTTACGTAGATAAATATGAGTACGAAACAATACAAGCAGGATATATGGTATTTAATTAATAAACTTCACGATAGTAATTATAAATAGGTTCCTTGGTATTACTTAAAATATTATTTGTAGCCAAAGACTTAGGTTTTTGTTTATAGCAAAAAAATATTATGAGATTTCATTAAGACCCAAATATATCGCCTAAAGCATTTGAAATGAGTTGATAATGGATTATGTTGGCAATGCCGAGTTACGTGCCGAACTCTCATCTGATGCTGTAGGGGTGAGTGACCTCAGAATTCTCACGCAAAGGTATAAGAAATTTTTTAACAAATCCGTATGTATAATTTGCTACTGGACTATACATCCTCTTAGGTACGAACGCTAATTAGTACATATCTTATTAGTGTAAATGTTGCTTTAAAATATATTTTATTACGTTTTAAGGCAAGATGATTTTAATCTCAATACTAAGACTGCATCCTTATAACTGTATAAGAATATTCATATTTGTAAAAGTCAAACCAAAAGTCATATTAAATATACAAAGACCGGTTTTCGAAATAAACAATTTAAGACATAAATATGATATCAAAAGTCGTTTATAAATGAGCATTCGAATCGGGCCTTCCAAATTCCAAATCTAGATATAAGTGAAAGCACTGATAGAATAATGTATGCAAATTGGCTTTCTTTGTCTAAATAAGTAACAAATGAGACTGTTTTATTTACTGCGCTATTAGTACCAAAATAGGTTGACAATGAAATTTTTATTTATAGCCTTGTAATACATCCGCGTACAGTTCCGATTAAAATGCTGACAAATAAAACGCTGTGCTGTTTTATTAAGTTAAAATGGACAAGTCAATGCTGAATGTATGTGATATGTATAGGCTCTGTTCGGAAGTTTATAAACATAATAGTATTTATAGTCATCATTATGTTGTCATCAGATGTCATCGTTGGTCATTACTATAGTTCTATCGTATCTTGTTATGAGTTGTACACTCAGATTACTCGAAAGTTGTATACTATACCGTAGCAGGGCACACTTATATCGTAGCTAAGGGGAAGTTGGGGTACCAAACAAAACCCCCTATGCCCCTTTTTTAAACTATCATTTCATGAAAGGAATAAATATAACTCTTCAAACTGTCATAGTCTAGACCAATTTTCAAATGCCTCGTAAAGAAAAATCAAGGCGGATGGTTTAACTAAATCTGATATAACTACGTTAATAAAATTATTATTAATACATAATGTTCTGTTTATTTAACTCGCCCTTATAGCCCTCGCGTATGCTCGTATAGTCTACCTTTTAATTTATTGTTATGTGGTAAATATGGAGGTGTGTAAATATTTTATGTACTGTTTATACCTTTGACTAAGCATACATTAGATTAATTCAATACAGTATTATTTTAAAACAAAAGTATCATAAATATAATCATACATCCTTTTGCCGGAAGCGTGTAAAAAAGCCAAGTATTTCCTTTGATAAAACCAGTATTTTATATACATTTTAACTAGTGATTATCTAGATTAACAGTTTTTGACCTTCAATTAATTAAACTATAAACTTGAGCAAGGTTATTGCAGTTTTTCTGAAGGCAGTTTTATCTAAAAACGGAATCTATAAAAAAAGATTTTCATGTAATTTTAATGTAGATAGTCAGTAAATAAATAATGGTGCATAACAGCTATGAACATAACTATATTACAGGTAAATCAAACAATATGTTGACCTACTAACATCGAGGATTACAATAAAATAATGTAGGTAACCAATGATACATTACTCATAGACCTCACAGCTCTATAGTATTGAAACAAACGGATAATACACGTTTTTATCAAACTTTAATTGCGTAGTTATAGAGATATCATTAGTTACAAATCAGGTTCGTTTTCGAACTCCAAATGTTTTAATATATACGACTATTTATCGTATCCGAAATATTTGTTGTTTTCGTCAGGCGTTTTTAAATTTAAATCCAACCTGGATTAATAATCTTTATACTTGGTTAATAAAAAAATACTTTGACATGCATCTTCAATAAACACGTAAAGATAATAATTCTTATATAAACCACAGAAATTGATGATACGCGTGAGGTCTAGTTATTGTTCGAAAAACCTAGCCATCATTTCCTTTCTATGAACTATTCATTTATGATTCATTCAATTATGCCGACTATAGAGTACTTAACTACCTATAAGTCACGTGACGTTGGTATTTAATGAATGAATGTGTAATTTATTAGCAACTTGGCCATATTTGCCGTAGGATTTTTTTCTCTCGTTCCCTTCAATTACATCGTATTATTTTGAGATTCTCACGTGTTCTACAAATTTTCTTTATAAATATAAATAAAGCTATCATAATCCTAAGATTTTGTTGACTTGTTAGAGCAGTGTGTTGCAGTACCTATATTATTATGTACTATATCAGAGCTTCTCAAATTTATTTCACTTCTACGCACTTTGAAAATTACTTACTAGCACCTCCCAAAATTACTTTAATTTTAATAATTTTACTTAATCTAATTTTCCGGTTTAAGTATTAAAAAAAATATAAAAATGCCATTGCATTCGATGTGGCTTGATCGCTTAATTATCCTCAAAGCTTTTCATTGAACCCTGTAAGACCTACAGTCTAGGTCTTTTACGGCCACATAGGAGAAACTTCGGAGAAAAACTGCTCTAGAACTATTGCTTATAGAAGCCATTTTCTCTGTATTATGCCGCTAATAGGTTGAAGTTATAGTATAATAGAGAAGCAAGCAATGTTACATACATTTAATGGTCTATTTCAGCTCAAGATGCAAATTACATGTCATTTATTTAATCAGGAACTTACGTTAGTGACTCATTGGTTAAGTTTCTTTGTTCATTTTATTTTTATTCTTATAGAAAGTGTCGCGTGGCTTCATGAATTCAATGTCAACAACAAAAGAAAATAAAAATTTACAAAAATGAATATTATATGCAGTTGAATAGCTAATTAAGACATACTACAAAGAAATTATTTTGTCATAAAAATACTATGACTTCAAATTGGAATACATGTTTAATACGTCCTTTCTTTTAGTTGTGCAAATAATTAAAATTATCTTTATGATTTTGGCAATAGATTGTTTGAAATAATCTTTAATCGACGCATCATTTT
>LGAG01000144.1:549487-568120 GCA_001278395.1 Lerema accius
TACGTCGAATTATTGTCTCCACCCACAATTTTGACAGTTCCCTTCTTTAAATAACGGAGCAATACCTACCTTTAGTGTTTGCTTATGATATTGGACAACTTTTGCTATGACGGTGTTTCATTAGTGTAATAATGTGGCTGGTCCCTTGAAGTGTGTCGACAACAACATCACCGGCCTAAACCATATTCTTCGTCTCTTGAACTCATATTTAAATCGGCCTAGCTGTTAAGAAGATACTGAGTAACAAATAATAAAAAATAAATAATAAAACAGCAGGCACGGTCTACATTTTTACCTAATAATAATAGGTACATAATAAGAAATAAAAGCAGTCGTCAATTTTGAATTTAATGTATGCAAACGGTAGATACATAATAGTTCACGACGTCAAGTCAACATTCTTGCGGAATTCAATCTATAATTAATAAGTCGTTGGTCTCTTATCTGGCTGGAATTTTATCCACGCTGAACGAGTATACGCAATTCACACAGAATAAACATGTAAGGAAAAGTGCCATACCATTGTATTGATTCTAATGCTACTTAATTCAAAAACAAAGTTAGTAATCATTCAAGATAATTGTTAAAATTCAACTAAATTTAATGTTGTGTATAAAGTAATAGGTACACTGAGTAATAATGGGTTTAAAGTTTATTTATTCAAAACCAAAATATAATTTCAGGGTTAATCTGAAACAGCGCCACATAAATTCAACACAAGACTGAAATTGAGTTACGTATAAGCATAAGCATTAATTTCAATATAACCCTCCACTTCTGTATGTAACTTTGTTCTTTGCACTGCTAAATAATACATGATGTATATTGCATCGCATGCCATTCGCGCCAACCGGTCAAGTACGAGTAGTTCTGAGGAGAATAACATTGTGTTTATAGGAAAAATTATATATATTTCTGAATTTCTATCAGTCGGAGTACATAGAAGAAATATACCTATAGAAGTAAAAAGCCTTTTTTTAATCCAAAAAAAAAGTAACACTAGTCACTCGGAACCTTACACTACATCTCGCTGTGTTGAAGATGCCAAGGACTATGCAAACAGACAAACTTACTGCCTCCGATATTGTAACAACTACGTCATTCTACAGGGACTAATGATTCTAATGTCTGGTGACTTCAGTCACCAAAATATTTGTGTCACACATAACTTATTATATAATAGTGATGTCTGTCACGTTACTGTCAAATCGATAATAATCTGTCACGTTAAAAAGTGTCAGTATCGCAGACGAGACTGTCACTGATACTTATCCTATTCAAATACACTATGTCACGTATTTTACATTGATCACTTGAAGAAAGTGGGTTTGTGAACACGCGTTAGAACATTACAAGTCATGTTGCTACGATGTTATTAAAATTAGTTTTTTATGATCGTCTTCATCTTTAAATACATAAAAGTATTCCAGCATTATTATTAAAAGTTTTTTATACTCGTATAATAAAAAATGTGTTATATAATGTATTATTATATCAAACAAAACTCTGATAAATATCCAAGAACATAGGTAGTCATAACATCCAAAATATGACACTTTTAATTATGTGTATCTAAATTGCTAATTGGTCAGACTTTTTTAAGGTACCTTTTTGTCAATTAGTTATGTAATTAGTCACACAATAACAAAGTCGATTTCGTTTTATTATGACGCACACAGTATTTCATGAAATAGGAATTTTTAACTTTTATTTTATACGATGGTGCCTTTGCAAATTATTCTAATTCATAACCTACAAATGAAGCGTACCTACTTACAGCGTACAGACTATATTATCAAGCGCATAATATTGTTGAATAATAGAGTTGAAAGAGCAGAATAGTCATCCTTTAAGACCGTTCCGATTGGATGAATCAGCCGCGAAGGCTTCTTAACTTCTCATTTCCTAGTACAATAGATGTCTGTTGTTATTGAAAAGGGCATTCATCATTCGCATCAATGCTTAGAGGATATAATATGTATGAAGTTTATGTAGAATATCAAACAATATTATTTAGTTTCACTTTTTAATAAGTAGACTATCACGTTAAATTCTATGGTTCTCTAAGATTCGTATTGGTTTGGATACATATTATTATATACTATAGTGGATTGTAATAAGATAACGTATAGCTCGCGCATTTAAAGAAAGGAAAGTTGGGCGGTCCCGTAGGTATATGCAACTCTTTTTAATATTATTTTTACTTTTTATTTTTTTAGTACCTCTTTATAAAAAAATGTCAAAATCGTAGTACTACGATGTACAATGTATAATTTTTAATTGTTTGGAGCTATGACAAACTAAATAACAACACATAATTTTATTATGTCATTATTCTTCATTACTAGACAATTATCATCGTCATACTGTCCATTGTTAGTTTGTAGATCGTAATTAGCTCTCGTATACATTATTAGTACTACCTATTTATAAGCCATTATTTATTTCAAATTCATTTTTATACGCTATTAATTCCTTTTCTAATAAAGTGACGTTGATTCTTGACCGCATTGTTTGACGAGATGACGGGCCAATCTGATATCTATCTACTACTATAAGTGATTAACGTAATGACCTGTTCTATTGGATTTGATAAAACAATACTACACTTGCAACTAATTTCATATCAATATGCTGACAGTATTTACAGCATTTCATAAAAAATACTAATTCGATTTCAAAATTTAATAAGGGCAGTTACTTGAAAACAAATTTATCCAATAATGTTTGAATTATCAAAATCGGTCAAGCCTTCTTGAAGTAATTATCTTACAGTAATAACCACTTATCTTTATTAAGTAGATTAGATACCGAATTTGTAAGGTTTAATCGTTATAGAAAACCGTGTAGTTAAATAAATAACATGACCTATATTCATCGTAAAAGAACAGTAACCTTAAGGTTTAAGTTGAAAGAGTAATGAGAGCGAAAAGTGAGTTAAATTCGATCCGCATAGAAAGTGGCAATACCTTACGTTGACAAAGGTCGGAAACGATTTTACAGCTTGTCTAACGACCCTTGACGTCTCAACGAAAGTGTAAGCACGACTAGCAACAAAACTACGAAAAGTACTGTCAAATTTTTATACGTAAGTCATTGAAAAAAATAGATTAAAAAATTACCTACAATCGTCTAGCCTTTTGACCAGATTAGCAATAATCCTTGATTGTACGTTAATTAAGTCTATAGATTTCACAATCGGTGTTTGCGTAAAAAAAGCCTTCCAGTACAGGTTTATAAATCAGAAACATTAGTTAATCTTAATACACATTTTTGACATGACAAACACTTATGTAGATTAAGAATGTAGATATTTAACGGTAATTTGCATATATAGGTTGCCTAATAACTAGATTTTTATGAATAAGTGTTTCACAACTGAATTTTAGAAATAGTGCATTGTTCGAATCACACACTTCTAAAAATTTTTTTTGCCATATTTGATCCTACTATTTAGCGTTCTCTGGATGTACCTTCTCTACTATAAGATAGAGGATTCCCTTTTTTAAATACCTTAAAATCCCTGTCTTTCTCTTAATGTCTCCAAAAACTGAAGCCTACCAAATGAAATTACCAAGAAGTCATGTATAATGGATGTCGTTGGTTGTCTTTACAAATGGAACTTTAAAAAATAAGATTTTCTATTATTTTCAACAAACTGCCCTATATTACGAGGAAAGTAGGAAGCAACAGTATCATTCTTACGACAGTTGTCATCGGAATGTGGAGCAAATGTTCATAAACATTCAACAGGCAAAAACAATACGGGCTCATGAAATACGAACGCGTTCGTCGCGTTTTTTTATTGATAACATATAATTATAACACCGAAGGAAAGTGTGTCAACCGGTGACCAAACGACACTCGTATATTTAATTTCAAATTATGTGACGAAAGTGAAAGACTTGATGATAAATTAGTGAAGAAAGTTTTTTACTCGACCTTGTAATAAATACTTTTGCGAACTGATGCGTTTTGGTAACGATATTTTTTTGGGTAAATTTAAGCTACATTTTGCTCACTTTGGTACACAAAACTTGTAAGGTTTGAGTATACAATTCGATCAATTCGGTCTTCTTTATGTCAAGAAGTTGATAGGATATGGGGTCAAGTTACTAATGACTGAGAAGAAATAAAATACCCGCTTAAAATGAGCTCTATGTTATTGCATTAACTTCTAGTTATATCCCAATATCCTATGTAAATAAAGAATAAATTTGACCCACATAGAAACACAGGGACACAGGCAGCTAAGTATCTTTATTACATAACTTAAATATTGTAATAATAACAAAATACACTCAATAATAAACAATAATCTCATTCATTATGTCACCTTAATTTGTTGATTCAGATTATTTGTTAAACTGTTTCGCGGCGAAAATGAAAATCGGCCATTCACCCGGTACCCTGATTTCATTCTGCAAAACATCTTGCGAAGAATTTATGTCAACTTTGTTTACTCATACAAAAAAGATATCGAATACGGATTATATTACATTTTATAAAAATATCATCTTTAATTTCCGTATTACGTAAGGCACTACAAAGAGTTTTGGCATTATTATTATTATTATGAGACATCTTTGCATTAGTAAAAAGTTAATTTTGCTGACAAAAGGAATAACAAAATAGTTTTTTTTATCGTCTGAGTATGTAGTTTAAGTTTTATAATACTCATATTTAAAGTCTGCTTTGTATATCTAATGTAATGTCCGCAATAAAAACTACTTTAGTAGAAAAGTAAGTGAACCACATCAGTTTATTTTTTCATTGATGTTGATGAATTCGTACACGAAATTGGAGGCCGACAGGACAGCTTTCAAATAAATCCTTTATGACTAACGTCTCTACAACCTCTACCAATCCATATTCATCTATATTATATCTTGCTATCGTACCTCGAGATATTTTGTGGCATAGGTTCTAGGCCTGCCCAGATAATAAAAAAGGTTTGTTACTTCCATCCAATAGGCTGTGAAGTAATTCATTGCTAAGTTAGGCTGATTTTTTATGCTCTACATAGTGTTTTTAAGCGAAATTGATATAACATAACAGCGTCATCTAGTGACGGCATTTCTAACTCATAAGTTTTTCGTTTCACCCCGAGTGTTTGTAAAATGAAAAATATGTGTGTATGTGTATTTTTTTAGACGGAAAAGTAAATTTGTGTAAATTTTGTTATCCTAAATTAACATTAACCTCATATAAAGGCAATGTTGGCATTTTATGTTTAGTACAGCGCCATCTGTGGATAGATTGTTGAGTTATTTAACGGCGCATCCATGTTGCATCCATGTTAGTGCGTTGCATTATTACTAGATGGCGCAGTCAGCGTAATATTTAGTACTACAAGGTTGCGATAGATGGCAGCAACGGAAGTGCACAATATGATAGAGACGGTGGAGCATAATTTTGGAGAAAATACTCTATGATGTAATAGGATAGGTTTTAATACATTGTAAGATGTATTAGAAGTAGGTACTATGTATACTGTATCAAAAATGTTGAATTTATTCCTCTTTTCTTATCTCAGGAATAACATCTAGATTGATAAATTCCAAAAGGAATTTTAAGTAAATTAATTAGTAACTTGTGACGAAAATCTCTCAGCTTTATATTTTAGAAAATGCTCGGTAGCTAAAGTAAAATATCAATTTATCCTATCCAATCCACCTATCGCACTTGTCAAGAGAAGCTTACGTGTCTTATATCACGTCGTGTTTCATCGGAAGCTTTTTATGCCACACGTTATCTAGCTGGCAAATTGACGACATCTTCCTTTAGCTAATGGATCAACCGTAGCCATTAGCGTTTAAATAAGATATCTTAGTCACTGATCATTATAGGGGTTGGTATTATTACCGGCACTAATCTCTTCCTTTAAAAGAGTTCTTGCTTTAAGTTTTTTAAATATCTTAAGCAGCGATTTGATATTATTGTCTTTCGAACATCAGCAATAATGGATTTAGTGAATTGGGTTGCTATAGTTAAATAGCTAAGGATGAATTGTTGACCTTTCACGAATACAGTTTAAGCAATATTTGATATTTCTATATAAGGATCATCTTTGTCTTTTACTCGACATGCAGATTCTACATCTTTTGATATAGCTTCTTGATAATAATAAGGAATCTCTCATGTGAAATTTAAATGTAATTTTATTAACGACGAAAGCCTTTATCGGTATCACTTACATAACGACGCGATATTCGAACTGCCAAATCTCATCTACACCCCTACGTTTTTCGCATTATTTCGAAACGGTAGTCTACCACCGTTTCGTATATTGTTCAAGGATTTTATTGCAATTTAACGTCATCTAAGATTTAGGTAATCCAGATCTCATCTCTAAGGTAATTTTTGCAGAATAAGTTACAAATCAACTTCGTACCTATACTTAGGCACGTTTCATATAGATTCTTGAGAATCAAGAATTTTGCCGTATGGATTGCATGTTTGATATCTAACAGATCATTTTACATTTACACGCAACGCAGAGCACGACCAGCAGTGTAAAAGGACATGGTAGGCAGGAGAATCGAATTTGACTACGGTTAAACGCAGCGTAAAATAAAATAACGAGGCACTTCGCATTCTGTAATATCAAAACGTGTTGGCCGTGTAAAACTGACTGCTTTTTGTTCACTGGATCTTGTTTTAACTTTTTTACTCGTTGAAGATGTATCAAGCGCATTATCCTGTAGGAGGCTTCGTTTTGGGCGCGGTAGATGGGTGGGAGGGGGGCGCGTGCGCATATCTCGGGCGTGACGTCACGAGAGCCGTCGGTAAAAACTCCATGAACTCCAACCAAGCAGTCAAGGTCTTCGACTCTTGCATTTACATGTTGTAGTATTTTTTCATGTATTCAAGCCTTGAATAAGCAATACCTGTTCGATAGTAAATGTTAAAATAGATTCCAATGAACATGTATATGCAAATGTCCTTTAATGTCTTATTTTGCCGCGAGACTAGTAATAGAACGCGAAGCTATATTCGTTTCGAAAAAGCGTTATAATCTTTAGTTAAAATTGGTTTGTTAGGACTTACTACACACTAAATAGAAAATGGCAATAAGCCAGAACTACGAACTACTTAACCATTAGGTTCGGTTTATAATTATTTTTTGTTCGTACGTGCCTAATAATTTTTTAATATTACTCATTGACTAGAAATTAGTTTGACTTCTAAGTCAAATGAAATTAGACGATTAAAGCAAAACAATAATCCTGCAAAATTATCTGTCATGTCATCGTTAATTGTTGTACGTGATTTATGAAAACGCCTTTAATGTTAATAATGTCTAATGTTTATTAACGAATACTCATACCTTATTGTAACTTGAATGCTCGTCTGTCGGCTATTTGTAGGAAAAAACGCAAGCTACATCTCTACATTTAACAATAGTTATTTTATCATAACTTTTTATAGCCACTTCCCAATAAATCACCTTGTTTTATGTTTTGTGAGGTGACGTCAATCTCGTTTATGTGAAATACCTACCTATATAAGTTTAACAGAACGTTAATGTCAGTCATTTCCTAGAAAACTTTACAGGTATCTTCGATGTCTACGCTTGCTTTTTGTTTCGCTTTAGATGTCCGCACCGATTATTTTTAAGGATCTGTAAAAGAATTCGACATTAGTAGCAGACGTTCTGTCATGGTCGATTATTGTGGTTTTGTAAAAGTTTAAAATAAACTTTAACAGCAGCTTTGAATGTCTTTGAAAAATATGAAAAATTGATATTAGTCTTTCTTTTTAATATTGCGAAGTGTGTCAGGTAATTATATCTATCCGTTTAGACTAAAGTTAATGGCCGATTCGATTGTCGCAATTCGATTAATTACAAATAATACTTTTTTATGTATCCGTTTCATAATATTTTTTATTTTTTTTTTAAACTGCTTATGGTACTATTAATTACACTTCCCATTAATATACCTATTACTTTCAAATACGGGCCACAGCCAACACAGCTATTAATTATCTTTTATTGTTCCGGTCGCTGAGAAAATTAAATAGAATTAGTATTCCGCTGTCCTTAATTGATTCAGTCGGAAAAGTTCTACAAATCTCCCATAACGCTGACACAAACAGTAAAATTTTATTTAAATAAATATTTTCTTTGCCAACAGGTCACAGTATGGGGTAATAACACAGTGGCAGAAGTGGTTTGTGAGCCTTTACAAGAAGCTGGAGCTATAGTAGCTGGTCTGCCTTCAGGACCCCTCTCTGCACCGCAAGTCCTTCCATTAGCTGGACCTCTTCCACCACCACAGGCCTTAACAGCTCCACCAACTGCTCTACTATTCCTCGGTGGATCAAAGGCACCGGTAGACCCAAGAGCCCCAGCAATGACATTAGAAGGCGAAGTATTAGTAGTAGAATACGAACCTCCTCAATGGGATGGCAAAGATCTCGAAGTTTTTCTAGCGTGGGAGAAAATTTACGGTGAGAATTTAAATTTCTATTGTTATTATTCATTAAATTGCATCCAATGTTTTGATAGAACGGCTGGATTAAGCAACACTGGGAGCGGTCGGAAGTGTACAGGTGACCACTATTAGCATAAATTACAACCGGCATCAAGTAAGGTTAATCTGTTGGACCCGGTTATTTCTGTTAGACAGCAATCATTAGATAAGTCTTGTCACAAATGTCTGAGACGCATAAAATTTCCGACGCCAGTGTTATTTACCTTTTCACTAATCCGCACCGATGCAATCTGACTCCTGCATTAATAAGCTGTTACTTTATTTGGGAGGTCAACTAAAAGGCCAGTGAGTTAGTAAGAAAAAAAAAGACATACCTATTGATTGTATTTTTTGGCTAAAGAAGAAATAGGCTACCTAATTGGCCATTTATGGCCATGAATGTTGAAATCGCAAAAGGCATCACCGATGCGTTAGCAGTTAAGAAGGAGACATTGGCCAAGCTTATTACCATTTCTTAAACCTATTTAACTAGTTTGTATGAGATCCGCGTATTCGTAGAGCAATTACGTAGTAATAGTGAGTAGGCAATACTAGCGTTGCTTTGTATTCAGTATTCCGTTCATACAAACGTTGTTTGTAGAAAGCGGTTTGGCAATAATGAACGTGTACGCACGCCATTGTCCGGTAATCTTTCGCAGAACTGTATGCGAACTAAATAGTGATACCCATGGCTTGCTACGAGTATATTGACTTCAATACATTAGTAATCGAAACTTAAATCGATTCAGCAAATGAAAATGTTCCCATTGTATCATTCACAAGTATTTAAATAAAGCTATGTTGTGTTGGTTTCCGAGTATTAAGAGTTTAATTACTTCGAAACCCATGATCTCCCACTGAGAGGTAGTAGTCAATTATAAAATACTTATTTGCCGCTAAATTAACTATGTATTAATATTCATTTAACACACTTAATTATAGAATGTAACATTTGTACGTCGTGGGTTAGTTTAGAATTGTGAATCATTTATTAAACTTCTATGTACCAATTTATCCTTCATCAAAACCTGTATTTCTTTGATATTGCTACATACTTACTTGAACTATGAACCCTTATATTTATTTACAGCTCACGTTTTTATTGTTACAGTTGCAACGCTGTTTTCTGCCATAGAATTGTATGGAAAACCGCTGCTCCGTGCTGCTGTCATCAGCAAAGAAGAATATCACTTACTTTTCTACTATCTAGAATCTGTATCAGAAGCAAGCGAGGCTCTCACAGAACGAATGAGAAAATATATAGACTCAGGCTTGTTGTCTAGTAATAGCGAAAAACACAACGATGATTCTAATTATCTGAGTCGAGAACTGGATCTAGTACTCGTTGACCATAATGACCAATCGAAAAGTATTTTGACTGAACTCATTCAAGAAGGAGTATTGTCTCAACACGATATTGACTCTTCTTCCGAAATAACAACTTCGGAATCTAACGATCAGACCTCTGGCAATCATAAGTTAGATGACGACAGTAGATCTAGCGTTTCTTCAGTAGGAGGCTGTCTTCGTAAATTAATTGTCGATATCCCAGTAGATAATGAATCAGTGGTCGATAGTTCAATTGTAGGAAATGAAGAGAATGTTACTACTGTGACAATTAGGAAAGGTGGGCAATGCTGTGCGGATCACCGAATATCAGCTGATGCGACAGATAATGTTTGGTCTAACGTAAGGTGGGATTTTCTGAATCCTGCCGATTTTGGATACGATCAAATTCCAAACGTGAAAAGAAGTCGTTCCGATTCAGCTATCACTCCGGTGGCAAGACGTCGCAATGATAGTGAGATATACGAAACTTTAAGAGACGATGAGAGAGATTCATATGGAAGTATGACGCCGTATGAATCTATAGAAGATTTGTACGATTGCATAAAGAATGGTGCTTATAATAAAGCTGCAGCTGAAGAAACATCACCTCTATCGGAAGGCCAGTCTGAGGCTCAATATCCGGATTACTACGAGAAATCGATCACCACGCGTCAAAGTTCTGCTAGTAGCGAAAAAAGTGGAACCTCATCCGCGTTTCCATTTTCGAAATGCGGTTCGAGCGATTCAACTGGTCCGTATACATCATGCGAATCGACAAGCGGAAATAGTGTCTTTTTGACGAAGAATATCCCGGAGACTATAAAAATGCGAGAACTTCCTCCTCCACCAGCCGAAGGAGATGCAACCGAGAGTTCGATTTTGCTTAAGCAATTATTCATGGGTGAATTACTGGATGCTTATGGAGAATATTTATCGGCTTATCCGTATGCTCGAGCACTTTTGCGGAGGAAGGCGCGGCGTGATGAACACTTCACGGCTCTAGCTGATATTCGACGAGGCGCTGCCAAATACACCATTTCGGATTACCTCGAGCTACCGGTAAGTTTTTAATACTTTACTTTTCCTAATATACAATTTAAATCTCCTTCCCGAAGAACGTTACTTTAGTTCTATGTGAAACCTGTTTGTGCATGTCAAAATAGACCTCACACTCACACGTTCTTTAGAGTATCCGTTTATACTACTATAGTGTAAATTTTTAATACGTATTCATATTACTCATACATAGAGCTCGATGTAATTCGGTTCTAGAGGTGATTGCGATTTGCGCGACAATCGCACGCGCCGCCATTCAATGCTAATGGGCCGGAAAGTGCGTGTAACTCTCTCCCGCAGTAATTACGCCATTGTCTCGTCGCTGATTCAAATTTAATATGACCTCGAAAATATGGCTATATTATGAAGTTAGTTTCTGAACACTGATTTATTTCCAAGTTAGTTATAGAGTTATAGTGGTAGCCTAGCGGTTTGGTTTTTCCTTTGCAAATTTTTGATGACAGAGAGGCGATGGGTCTAGATGGTGATTACGTCAGCAGTAGTTATTTACGATTTGGCAAATACAATCAATACCAACACACATAAAAAGAAAGATGCATGTAACAATGTTTACAGACAAAGGGGATGGGGGGTAAATAATTGTGATAAATCTGGTTACCTATTACTTGAACATTCCCACTAGAATTCCGAGTTTGAATCCTTTATTCACCTGTAATTTATTAGTTGTGATAAAGAGACAGCAAAGGATATTGATTGTGGCAAACATTTATATTTTCAATAAAATAGTTAGTTTCATTGTCATGAAAATCCGTGAGTCCTATTTAAGAAATGCGCTAGTTAACATTGTACGTATTGTACTTTTACCTATGCCGATTGTATATTTATAACTTAGAGAAAAAAATATTGAAATGTATTATACATTGATGGTTTTGTACTAACATTTAATTATATTACTTACATTAAATGTACAAAACCATCAATGTATCATACAAAGTGGCGTCCATAGGTATGGCTACGTATACCTTACTTGAATATCTTCACTATTAAACGAGATCAATTTGTCAGAAGAGCTGTTAGGCTTTTATATTTTAAAGCCTTTGTTGCGACGCTCACGTGTAAATGCATTCGTGATTCCGATTCTATCGTCGATCCGCAGGAATTTAGCGATATATTGTAAAATGTTAAGGGGTTAGGGTTGGCAATTTTAATTATAATCTCTTTAAAAATATTAAACGAAACTAGATAAAGAGTTAAAGAGTCTTATTTTATTAAAATTGACCAAAGAATTCTCCTATTTTTTTACATCTGTGAACAAAAGAACATCATAATTTTGATTAAGTAAATATAAAATTTAAGAATAACGTCTACCTCATCATTGCAATATTATTACAAATGATAATTATATAATGTAGATTAAATGTAGTATACAGTGGGGTAAAGTAAGGGAAACAATCGAGTTAACATTATACTGTACATATATGAAGTTTTCTAGCACATGTCTTAATGTCCATTTAAGACAAACAATTACAGCAAGAAAAATGTAAACAAAAGTTCCTATAGCTGGTGATATGATCGTTACAGTAACTTAAGTTAGGAAATAATACAAAATATTAAGTACGTTAGTCTCTACATCTAATGTAGAGATGCAACCCTACACTACTATAAAACATGATGCGATTTGTTTGATAGCGCACCGCTAAATGTAAATGCCCTGTCGCTGTCGCCGTCGCCTGACTACACGGCCATTCACTAAATTTAATGTTTATGTACCTATATAATTATATGTTTCCGGTCAATGAAGCCTACGTCGAGTTAATGCTTGCAATCTCGAAGGATTATCGGAAAATATTGCTTTAAAATAACATCCATACGTCAGTTGATTCACAAGCAATTGTCATTTTAAACACTGTTTTTGTAAAAGTACAACACAGAAAAGTCAGTTACATCTATAAAATTGACTAAGTATCTAACTAATAAAACTTAACTTTTCAATTAATTAGTTTCTATTCCGTCATTCCGCTCCCGACAAGACATTAAGAAAAGCAAAGTGTAGGCTTATTAATTTTGGTCTCTAAGCAAACTAAATAGCATGCAAATAGATCCATGACATAATCGTATATGACCATATTTAGCATAATTATTATTATGTAAACAAGTAGCGACGGGGTTCCCGCCCACATGAGCTTGCCTACGTCATCGCCTACACATTAATTGTCATCGGCTACCATTGATTATGGCATACATGATGAGTGGATACACTTACAGGCATAGAATATTCATTATTCAAGAGATAAGATTGGCTTACAAACGTTAAATGAGACAAAATTTTCTATATTCAAATATTAGTAGTAGATACTACGTTAGTATTGACTTAGAAAAACATCAATTAAAGTTTTAACTATATTTCATTTTGACAAACTATGATCTATACGAGGAACAAACTGTATCTATATTCGTTATTCTGTGGACCTATAGACTCGTTTGAAATCCTTGGCTGGCAGATGTCAATATCAATATTGACAATCTGTCAACGGAAGTTTTCATTATGACGTGTCTGTATATTGAAACATAGGGTGCTGGAGTGTGTTTTGTTTTTGTTTCATTACCATAATTAATACATACATTTAATTAGCTTAATTTTACGTTACCTAATATTTACTCCGGAGTAGAGAAAGACAGAAATTATACGTAGGCACCTTATAATTTAATTCATGAATAAACTTAGCGTAAAAACATAGTTATTATTTTCCTCGACAACATAAAATTTTACACTTTATTACATTAACACTATTTTACATTTCCGTCTTGTTAATAACCATTACAAAACATAGATACGTATTAACACCTACGTTACATCTTAATCCGATTAAAGATTTGGTCAACTGTGTCGAAATTTTTGAGCCAAGTTGTTCTTTACAGTTTTCTCATTAAGTATGTGTAAGTTAGGAAAGTTAATGCCCTGTGTATAGGTACTAGTTTAGAAGTTACAGAACTTACTGCCTTACAATGACAGTAAACAAACTGTGCTTGACGCAGAAATAGATAATGGGATGATAACTGTAAAGTCAAGCGTAATAACTGATTATAGCGAAAGAACTCAACCAAGTAGTTCTACAAGCTTCTCTACTATTTCTATTCATACGATATTGTGTATGTGTGTGCATTATGTGCGTGTGTTAGTGTGATGTTGACTTGTTTTTTAATTGTTCAAAAGAACCATTAATTTAATTTCAGCATTTCGACAAAATTGAGTAAAAAATTTTAGGTAGGTACTTAGGTACCTACGTTAAACTTTCATAGTTCCAATTAGGAATTTGGTAGGTATTTAGAACATCTAAATACGATTATTTACATCAATAACACAAGACACTCATAGTTCTTTTATCGTTAATTACTAATTATTGTTTTATACAATATCCGATTGTGAAATGACCAGCGAACGAGTCATTTTTTAGCTCAGACTACTTATTTAAAAACATTTTACGCGATAACATTCATCTGTTTCTAACATCCTCAGGTCAGGCACACACGTATGCAGTACAAATAGAAACAATTATCTAGTATAGGAAAACGGGAAAGTTGTATTATATGTAAGCATTTGATGTAGAGCTGCAATAAAGATTCAATACTATCTGATTCATAAATACGTGTCCCGAGAGCCGAGAGTTATTCTATCTATTTTATATTTCCTTTGGCTCCAAGCTTCCAATTATCTCTTAGATGTCGTTGGCTATTATATTGTGATTCCATGTTAGAACTTCAACATTGTATCGCTAGCACACGCTCAGACAAAAATAGTTTTATAAAAAAAAACTAATAATGTAGAAATTATAGCAATATTAGGCAAAATGTAATTTAACTTTAACGATCATCCGTCATTGATTTCTAATTTTAAAAATAATTACGTTTCCTTAATATTAGGAATTTGACTGGAATTTAACGTATGATTGGCTCATTTAATAGCATATTCGATCATTTATACTACAGAAAAATTCTAATATTAAAACTACTTTAGTATCCGTTTGTTAACTACCAATACTTTTCAATTAAATAAATATTTTTTTACCAGATTCAAAGGAGTATAGATTAAATAATAAAAATAGCTTAAAATCAAGATGGCGGCTTGAACACGGTGTTTAAGCGTGAATGTGTTAGAGACACTGTCGTGATTAGAATTCTTAAATGATCTATGTGTGAGTTCAGATAGCTTGCGAACATTCTTTCTGCTCCATACTTGCCTTATACAGAATTACGATCGCCAAGATTAGCGTACAACTTAGGAACTCATTTTACTGAACACCATTTATTCTAAACGTGTTTGCGAGATTCATTACGTAATTCTCGGTCATTAATAAGTAGCAATTAGGTGTTAAATTGTGACATTTATCTTACTTGTATCAATTGGCATGCAAATATTCGAAGGGTTAAGAGATTGATTATTTATTTTTTCAAGTAAAAATGTCTTGTTTTATGAATTGGCGTTTAGTTATCTACGTATGTTATGAGTTCTTTTCACATTATAGTTATTGTTATTGCATTGAAATCTTATTCATTTGTATTCAAAATTTAGGTATAAAGTACTATTTATGTGCATTAAACCAATGGTAATAAGATATCTAGATATTTCCAACAAAATTTTAGATTGCGGAAAAATAAATAGCTACTTAAATTATAAAAATGAAATCTAATCAAATTAGTCTAAAAACAAATTGTTTAAGTGTTCGTTAGCAGTAATGTACCTCAACCTAATGGATTTACCATGTATAATAATGTATATTATCCCGTTGAATATTACTAAGAACACTTTCGAACGCACTGCAATTGCTATTTCCGGACCGGACATACCACGAGGTGTAATGCGTCTCGTTTTCTAAAATTCTATCATTAGATCCGCGTATCTATAAGCTAAGCAGACAATAAATTGTATTTACGTAGCCTATAATACTGTATTACAATCGCATTTGTTGTAAAACAAACCAGGTTTCTGTTCATCGTTTACTACGTTCATATTTATCTTACGGGAAAGTAGTTCAGATTTTGAATAACAAACGTTCTTGTTTACAAATTTATTACCGACTAACCGTCAAAATACATTAGGCAATAAATAAACACGTTGTCCCTCCTTTATAGGTAATTGGATTTTGCATTCAAAATAATTTCGGGGTAGAATAATTCTATAAAATTAAAATTGTGGGGTTAAATGACGTATGCGAAATGGGAATAAAATAGGTTAAGTCAATTCTACGGTGGACATGAATACAATGACACCTTAGTTGTTGGTACCCGTTGAGCTACATATACACTACAGAACTACGAATAATAATGTATACAGAATATATACGGCCGTAAAACTTTACTCTCCTAACGAAACAAGCGATAATAAAAACATTTTTAGCATAGTAACACATTCATAAACACCGTATGTTCGACCCTAAACCCTATTTTACGAATTTTTACGGAGTCGTGAATAGATTTTCTTCAGAATCATTTTCTTATTTCCCTAGATAAGATTTAATCTTAAGAAAGTTCCGTGCGCATTGGACCGAAAATTGGTTGAAACCTACGTCCTGCATAAATACATGATAGTAAACACTAAACAATTTATTATTATCGTTTGAACAAGTTTGTGCTACTGAGCAATCCAGGCCAACTTCGTATAATGGAACAAGTACACATGGATATTGAATAGCACAGATTTACCATACGAAATTACGATGTACAGACGAAGATGAAGAAATATTAATACTCTACAATCTCTACATGTAGAGAAAATATTATTTACTTCTTACTTTACAGTACTTATTGTAATCCTCTCAGTATTTATAACCGTTAACCTAATTAGTGAGGAAATACGGAAATCGAATGTGACAGACTGTCATAACATAACGTAATAATACGTATCATAATATTTCTTGGATAACGAAAGCTACTCATGTTTATTCAATTTGCAAATTAATACGTATTGTGTATAGTTTTCTTGAATTTTTTAGTATAAAGATACGAACGTATAAACAATGAACTTAAAGTACAATTGAATGAAATTAATAATATACAACTTTGTGGCTTTTGTATCAATGAACTTCTAGTCGACAATCAAAATGATTTTAATACACTAAAATATAATAAATTTAATAAGTACTTAAGTTGCTACACGTACATACAAAGCTAATTGGACTAAATACATAAGTTTTCCAAATGACTTTTCGTTTAAGCGTATTTCAAGTCGTTCAAGAAACTACTTATAAGCTTTTTTAATATTTGACGTCTATTCAATTAACCGTCATGAGTTGCGTACGTTTATATAAGCAATTCTTGAACACTTACGTGAATCACGTCAACCGTAATAGAATTTGTAGGATTTAGTTAGATAACGGGATATAAAGCAGTGTTATAAATAGTTAACGCACGATGCAGTTTATAATGATATTTATTTTCTGCTGACTGACGTATAAATACTTCCCATATTTAGGCATCTTATTTTTCTTACAATTAAGTTATAGATCAATTGAAAACAAGCGAAGCTTTACTGTTGCTTGTAATATTTTCAGTAAGTATCAGAAAACTATAAATTATTAATCTTCAAATGCTTTTATTGACTTTAGTACCCAAAAAGACGAATTTTTATGGCAAAGTAAGTAATATTTCACATTAAAAAAACGCAAAATAAACCGTTTGTATTAACAATATAAGTAAAAAACATACATGTAACTTTTTATTCCAATATCGTACAAGCAAAGTAACGGTGAAAACTGATTTTTCGAGTCTTAAAAGGTTAATTGAAATAATTACATAACACATGTCGGGCCTGTTTTACAGTATGACCCAACGGTATAATGTTATCAGGTAAATTTATGATCGTGTTGACACAATGTTAATGTCTGATGAGTTTTAAACAGGTAGTTAACCTGCTAGTATTATGTTACATATGGTGTCGTAACTAGAGAACTTTCGGGACGGATTTTAATGGACCCGTCCAATGCCCATAGCTTTAGTTTTCATGTTTGTTTTTATCATTTATTGGAGTAAGCTTTCAAAGTTATGTGATGTGTTAATGTTACTGTGAACTTGATACATCATACTTGATATATCTTTGTGGAATAGACTTTGAATGTATTTTTGCAAAAAGTAATTCCTAAATTAATTAATCCAAATGAAAGACGACCAAAACAAAAAAAAAAGCTCAAAATGCTGTTCAAAAAAATGTGTGTCTTGGCTGCTCAACAGTTATCTTACAAAGACATAGATACCCATTGGGTTCAATACCCAGGCAATATTTTCGTTGGCAAATAAATTAGACACAAGTTTTTTTTTATTATGAGAATAACAAACAAGCTTGCAGTGTCACCCTCCCTTGCCGCCCATAGATATCCTGACGAAGCTCGAGTACGACTCCAGACAAGACTTTGTACGAGCCAATGGGAATAATAGTAGTTGTTAATTCATTAGTCAAGGGACCACAGAAGCTAATACTGTTAGTAATTATTAGTAGTATTTGGTCGAAGTTAGTCAAATGAATGGGTGTGGGTCTTGGTCATTTGTACCTAACATCTAATTTCTTGTATTTATCTATGCCACTTAAAATACAAGGTCTAGAGCTTGGGAACGATCTCTATCTCGTTTGTATATGTATAATTTTCTCTAGTACAAGGTTAGTTGCTAGGTTGCATTTGTTTTTGACCGGAAATATTTTCATTTATCATTTAAAGTATGGAGGAGTCTTTGGGGTATCCAATGACACTCCAATCAAACTTTTCATTACAAGATATTATTATAATCGTCGTGGCTTTTGACCCACCTTCTGTCGTCGGCT
>LGAG01000144.1:568127-587865 GCA_001278395.1 Lerema accius
CGTGGTTTTCAAATACTTTGTGGTTAAATATCATCATCCTTGACTTGAAATAATTTTGAACTCAAGTTCGATTTCTAACCTTACATAGATATATAGATTATTATTATTATCCTAAATAGATAGCATTAAGAGTTTTTCCCTCTAGATTGGCAATATACCGGTGACTAATAGTTCTGAACAGAGATGACTAACTAACTATTAGTTGACCTATCTGCTCACCGCGCTGATAAAAATGAGCTTATAATACTTAGATAACAATAGCAGCTAAAGCAAATCAGTCAAACATTTTGTTTAAATGATTCATGCTGCAGCAATAACAATGCCATCACTTTTGCTGTTGTACTGCCTCCGAATGTTAGATAAAGTAATAATGTTATGCGGCGTTTACAATGGAATTCTCGAGTGTTTTATTTCGAGACATCGTCAGATGCTTTAGTCGAAGCTTTCGTTACCGGTGCAACCAGATATGACTCATATTTGAGTCAGACCTCAAGCCGAGTAAGCTGACTAACAATCGTTCGGGTCTACGTTATTACATTCTTGATATAAATCTTATTAATTATAATGCCACGTCTCTTATGAATTATATCAGCTGTAAATGCCAAATTCCTTTAGCTCATAGTTGTATTGAAGTTATTGAGTATCCAGCCCTAAGTTTCGAGAAAGGGTAATTGTATGCAGTGTCGTAAATTGCCTTTTATGCTTTAGGTTAGAGCTTCTTTAACCATGCCCTTGGAATTTATGGCCCTAGTGTTGTCATTACTACGCGCTATTTCTGGGCACCGTTAGCACCGCCCTAATTCCGCACTGTTGGTACAGCCCTAGCTTTTGTCTACAACTTTTGTAGTATTTGACTTTTGTTGATAAAATAATTAGTGCTATAAAATTTACATTCTGATTATACTAATAATTTGTAAATTGTAAGTTTTCAATAAAAATATACTTTTGTAGATATTAAAAATGATGTCGTCAATACAGTTTAATGCTATAGATGGATGCCTCTATTCGGGTTTCGGGAATGTGTCTAACATGTCCTAGTTTCGTTAAATCTCTACTAAAAGCCTCGATCTGTCACACGTTTGATATAATGGGTATCAAACTTTCTTCCATCAATCTTGCCGATTCTCACCAGGTCAATGTTAAAACAACAGATTTCTCGTGGTATATGATTGGTGTCACATTCTCTGCGTGGAAAATTCTATCGAACAGAACCTATTTACCTGATAAGATGATTATCGATTAAGTAACATATGGGCGGTAAAAGGATAAAAATTTCCATGCAAACTTTAATAATCTGCCTACAGAGTTTATAATAAAGCTCATGGTAATCATCTTAGAATCACGACATCATTTGCATACTAAAGATAACCGATAAGTAGAGCCGGGTGAGAGCCTAGTTATAGCATGAATAATACATTTTTAAATCAGCTTAGCAAGATTGCATTGATGTTAACATGCACCTACTATAAGAAAAATATTCTTGACAATAAAAGTTTCAGCCACTCCCCGCTTAAAGCATTTATCATTTTTATGACATTTTTCCTTATTTTAGAAAATCTGGTATTTAATTGAATAATAGTATTATAGGATCGCGTACGTAATTGGGCTATTTGCGACACGTAATTTTTTTCTGAATTACTTGAATAACAGCAGATATTGGTACACGTATAATGTTTTACTTACTTATTCCGATTACGGACGTAATAACATGTATTTTTTAATAGGAACGTGTCCATGATACGCTTTTTTATATTAATTCCAACCGATAGATCATAGATTACCCTAAATTGTTTTGTATCCAAGTTGATACAGGTCTAAAATAGTAGGTACATATTTAAAAAAATACTCTTAAATAGCGATTCCGTATCTCATGCGATTATATTTTTAAAACGACTTTTTATATATTTTGGTATAACACGTATTTGCATCTAAAATCGTATACCGAGCTAAATCTATACTTAAGATTGAGGTAAAACCTATTTCCTAACCTATGTAACTTCATTCCATATTCAAATGTATTTGCATTCTAAATTTATTTCATTCATAATGAGTAAACACATACAAATATATCAAATTTTATTAACACGATACACAAGTCGCCCTTGTGCTCTTGCCTTTATAACCGTCAAGTCTACGCAACTCAGCATCATGAAGGCTAAATCAATTCCCATAGAAATACAACCGTACGATGTTATAAAGGTCTTCGAACAGGTTGTAGCTTGCGGGTAACTCAGTAACGTTATAATATCTCCGCTTCAAACTATAACTATCAACACTCGCGACATCATGTTGTCTAATTATATGGTTTAGTCACTAAACTTTAGTGCATTTAATGATGTATTTTCAACTGAATGCTTTATTTTATCCTTATTATGGATTAAGCAAATGTTAAACTTATTTTATCCTAATGTTTGTAGAGTGTTGACTTTGAGCTTCTTATACGTACAATGGATAGTCTTGTTAACCTTCCATCGAATTCTTACTTAATCTATAGCACCAAAATGTGTTGATTATATTTGTAAGAGTATATAATTCTTCCAGATTGTTATTGATTAATGTTTCTAACTTTAAGTTTCATTACTTTACATGACGTGTTGTTGAATAAACGTTCATTCTGAAAGCGCTATTATTATTATTCTATTATTACATATTATCTTTGAATGACCTGCCTATGCAATGTGTTGAGGTATTGATCCTGGGAATCGTAACGTATATTTACGTAAAATAATGTACAACGGAAGTTCCTCTGTTCTGATTATTCTCGGTTGAGCTCTGTCCACGCAACATCCGCTTTATTGTACGTATTTAATTCGACTGCAAAGCTATTATGGTGCCCCTCTATTATAGCGCATTCTGTTTTAGTTCTAAGAAGGAACTGATGGTTTGGACGTATCGGTTCGTCATTGAGATGGACTACAAGGAAGTTAGGCGAGTGTGTTTTAGCCATTTTGTAAATTAGTGATATTTCAAAACACGGGTCAGTTGAATTTGAAACTATTTTTCAAAAAAAGTCTGTCAGGTTTGAAGTATTTGTTTGAAACTTAGGGTTAACTCGGAATGCAGTAGAGAATGCAGCTTCATAATCAACATACTAGATTTTCCTTATTATTTTGTCTATTTCTCAAAATTTGCCCCTTATTCTATGAGGTGGGATGTGGCCTCTACGCCATTATTCTACGTGAAGACTAGAATACAGTAGTTTATGAATTGTGGTAATGATGACTTGTCTGCCATATTTTTTGCGGCTTAACTGTAATCATTTGTTCGCATATGGCTCGCAAAAACAAAATAAACTTCATTTTGATTGTCCTTTGTACCTGCTTAATTATATTTTGTTTGAGTGGAGTATTATTAGGACTGGAAGGCAATTTCGATCAGGAATCGAGTGGGCGTTGATGCGTCAATGACCCGTAAAACTTGCAGATCCGCATTCGGCAGGTAACGCCACGGCTAAATTTAATATGACTCTGGACAGCCTATTTCATTCGATAAAGCCTATAAAATTTGCATATAATGTTCATGTCCCCGAATAATAAAAATCCAATGAGTAACTTGTTGGGTAGGTTTATTTAGCTCGTCGTCTTAGTAGTAAATTCCTCCAAGACAATATTGGTGGTTATAATTATAAATATCATGCGTAAAATTTTAAATCAGTATTCGCATTCACCTATTTTGGTATAGGTTTAGGTGAAACTTTACAATTTTTTTTTATTATAAATAAATATTAAAGACACTTTATTTATGTAAAAGCCATAATATAAATAATTAAATTCAAATCTTTTGTATCGTTTACGTTTAATTTTTTCAATTATTTGATACTTTTTTGATTCAGTAAGGAAGTTAGTAGCAATGTAGGTTATAATTTGAGCAGAAATGTGTTCTTCTTTAGAAGACTTGTCATTTACAACTAGTTCCGTGACCTCGCTCACGCATTCCCGCGCCTGCACCTAACTGTACTTTCCCGTTGACTTAATGCCGACTTTGGACAGAACCTGATCTTAGGCAAGTGTACATTATAGACCGTCATGGCGATCGTTGCAATTTAATTATATTTTAAGTATGCGAAGCGAAGTAAGCGCCACGTAGCGTAGTTCGAAACGTACCTACAGCACAAACCACAGGCTCTCGTAACGTAGCCTGTGGCTGAGCTTGCGTTCCGCGCATTCCAACCGAATGAATCCGATTCTGGTCGATGATTGCCGAGCGCGGTTTGACCGCGGCCGACTTCACACTGCTGTGTGCGCGAGCGCGGCGAGTACATCTCGACTGTTTGTCTACCTGAGCTATCTGTCAACAAACTTTTCCGCGTCGAAAATAAATTTCGGACAATTTTTCAGTGATTACTTACATTATTGACTGTTTTATAGTGGTGTGTGATATATACGAAGAGAACAGATATTTTGCGTCGACTGACTCAGTGCTAGAACCGTGTTATTTTTTGTTTTGTATTGCGTGCAACGATCGCGGCAAGCCGTAAAGCCGTCGGTCGTGTGTGAGTGACTATTTCATCCGACTTGAAAATAGCTCTTGAGGAGATTGACAAACTGATCTCCAAATTTTGGGTAACTTTTATAGTTACTGTAACTGTAACCCACGGTAAATACTATCTTTATATTATATTGTTAATTTGTGGTTGCTCGGTGGATGGTGAATCTCTGGCCTCAATTGTTCACATCTTGCGGAATCCGTTATTTTACGTTAAACTTAGTATCCAAGACAATCAATTTTGTGGTTTTTATTCATGTTGCTGATGCAAAAAACTAAAATTGTATAAATTTAATTTTGCTACAAGTATGAGCACGCCCTAATTTATATAGGAGTCATCTTACCTTTTCTATTCTAAAGTAGGATGTCTAGTGGTGTGCTAACGTAGTCATCGGTAAATTGCAAAATCTATGTTACAGAGCTTTTCTTTTCTTTCCTTTAAAAAAAAAGTTTTTACGAAATCAACCCAATTCTAAAATTGTCAATCATAAACCGTATTAATGACCTAAGATAAAATATTATTATCGCCTGTTAATTAAAACTAAATTATTTATTTCTCAACTCAACCCCCTTATTGCTGGCAAAATGTCATTCGAATCCTACAACTGCATGAACGACCAAGTAGAAGATGAAACCGGTACAAAATTCAAAAGATTACCGTAAAAAGGTCCGGTTATTTGCTTGCATAATATTCTCAATTAAAGATTTCCAAATAACATTTCAGTTATAAGGGATTATCCAAATGTTTTTATAACAGCTTACCAGGTTTAATATTTCAATTACATGCAAAGCCAACCACTTGCCATAATGCGAATGCTTAATTGTCTCTACCTTTACAATCTTATAATCAAAACCATTAGTCATATGCGTTATTATGTCAAGCAAAACTTTATTGTTATCTTAGATCTGTTCACAAGACATGAAAATTTCAAGGCATCTAAAATCCCTGACAGGGTTACAATTTAAAAATTTACCGTTGTTCACGAATTAAATATTTATAGAATATACAATCCTGAGTATAAACATCCGCAATAGCTTGCAGGGCCTGTTCTAACGACGCTTTCTACTTCAGCCTCCGTTCGGACCAATCGGATAGCCGGAAGATCTGATTATAACCTCATTACCAACTTGACACTTGTTACAACCCATTCTTCGTTTCACTTTCATTGGTTATTAAACCCACCAAGTAAAATACCAATATCAAGTCTAAAATTGTCTTTATTCTTCGAAATGTCATTTGTCAATTTTGTTTATTCTGCAGATTTGCGCTAAGCAAATTTTCTGTTAACAATTTGTAAGGTTGAAAAACCTGTTTAAATATAATACCTATTTTTGAATTACGTAGTCGTTTTGGATTTGGTCAAACGGTACAAGTACTTTACAATACATCTGCAAGAACTCAGCCTATTAGATTGCCTATCTATTTACAATATTTTTAAGTATGCATAGTTATGCAAAGATATTATTATTATTTTTAATATTTCTCAAGTTTCAACTTGTACCAATAAACGAAAATTGGCGCAAGAATATATTCCTTTTGTCCGTTAACGATTCAGCTTATTTCATTCCGGTTGTATTCGTACATTTGTATTGCACAACGACATTAGTGCTAAGTACTAAGAAATTTAGTCTTAAAATCAATGTATGGTGTTGACGTCACTAGGATTATGTAAATCATATTACGAGCATTACAGAGCCAGTCAATCACTGTAAAGTATGTATTATGTACCTGAAATTTAACCTTCACGTTATTATCTTTAGAGGAAACTTTGCGATTATCGAGGACTGAAAATATTTATTCATCTTATAAGTTATTTTTATCCTTGTCTCGTATTTAATGACCTATACCTTTAGTTATGGAAAATTAGTCTTAACTATTTGAAGAATAGTACCTAGTGAGCTGCATATATAGGCCATGTTGCACTGTCGTACTAAATAGGGTTATTGTAAGGCTTCACGTTTCTACGTGTAGTTGTCTTCGTGTTTGATGCACTGATGTTTATTGACGTATGGATATAAGAACATTGCAAAGTAGGTTTTCTAACTTCATAGATTTAGAGTACTAATGATTTAAGTAGCGATAGCCTATACCTCATAGTGATAGCCTAGCTCATAGTGATAGCCTAGTGGTTTGAACGTTGGTCTTTCGAACGGGAGATCCCAGGTTCAAATCCCACGGCACGCACCTCTAATTTAAAAAAGTTATGTGCGTATTAGATACTAATTATCACTTGCTACGGTGAAGGAAAACATCGTGAGGAAACCTGCACACCTGAGAGTTCTCCATAAAGTTCTCAAAGGTGTGTGAAGTCTGCCAATCCGCACTAGGCCAGCGTGGTGGACTATGGCCTGTACCCCTCACACTGTGAGAGGAGACCCGAGCCCAGCAGTGGGACATTAATGGGTTGCAATGATGATGATGATGATGATGATGAATGATTTAAGACTGAATATTGCTTCAGTTTAAAAGTATCAGTAACCATGTTAACTGCTCTATTATTAAACACGTTAACAATAGTCATAACGCGAGGATTTTGGCAACATTGTATTATTGATATTGCTGCTATAATATTTTGTTGCAATACTTAGTTACCTACTTGTAACCTAACAATGCTTGTATTAGATATCTCTTTGACTGCAATCTATATGCGGTTCACTGCAGGCATTGAACTCAATTTTAATACAGTAGTGAGTCGATACTTGATTTATTCTATTCTTGTTAATATTTGAGATTAATTTCGTTATAGTTTCTGTACCTATATAGATGTAAATTAGTTTTATATTAACGAAATTGGAGAATCCAATAATTGATGCTATTAACAATTCCTTGACAAAATCTTTAAGGCTTAAGTACCTATTTATTGAAGAACAACTATTAGCAACGTATTCTGCATTTCACATTCTGATTTGTTTATATTTGAATAACAAATTACTCAGATCACGATTGCAAAGAACTCTTTATCATAGGTAATTGTAATTCCTTCGTGACTTTAAACCCTCTAAATGTATTCATGACATAATTATACATTACCTACCTCTTTAAATAACTATTCACGTGCAGTATTTTTCACGTGTATTAGTAAGATTATGTATTAAACGTGTCATGTTTGGGTTAGTTTATTAGCGTTTGAGTTATTAACATTTTATTTTATTAACGTTTAATGGGTTTTTGCAATGTATTTGTGTGATTCTGTATCGTATCCGTATTGTTGTTTTCTTTATGGAAACTGCTTACAAACAAAATGAGCCACATGAAAGTATGTGTTCGTTCCCTTTGAATATTAATTACATTGAAACCATTACCGATGTTTTGTCGACCAAAATAGAAAAGACGAGAAAAAAGAAAATTTCAACTTTCAATTTTGGATTCTAAAACATGTTCAAAATTTGTTACTAGCCCTTTCATCAATTGTGTATTGTTAAGTACGTCTGTTATGACAATTGTACTGTCAATACGGTAAGCTATTAAATAAGCATTAGTTCAAAACTATTTTAAATGTTGAAATAATTGCAACTCTCACTCTTTGTCCCTCGATCAAATTCAACTCAGAACTTTTGGAACGATAATTTGCAACAGTACCAGGTGAAACCGCAGCCATGCCAAAACAATACACGTGACCTCCGTGGTAAAAAACCTAGTTATTTTTATCGTAATGATCATGTTGACGAGTTTAAAAAGTATTTAAAATTTTTAGAATGTCATAAAATTTGAAATGTATTTGTCCACTAATTAAAAATAAAGATTACGACTATGACAATTTACCATAATTTATAACAAAAGAACAGCTTGAGTCATAAGGCTACTTTAAAAAAAGTACATTTTAGAAGTTTGATACAAAACATTACCTATTATAATGGAAAGACACTTTTATAAAAAGTCCTACTAGTAATTTACGCTACTACTTATGTTATGGTCATGTTATTTATTTTAATTGTGTTTAATTATAATTCTGTGTATTTTTTAAAATTCCTCTGAGAACTGAAAGCGAGTGTAAAAAACATAATCAGGTTTTCATTCAAACAGTACTTTTACGTCTAAAGTATGATTTCTAAACCAGTTACAATCCTTGACATTATGTTTTAAAAGCAAACTAAAAGCTTTGGTTTTGAAAGAGTTTTCTTACTTAAAAATGATTTACTGACTAGACTAACATTTAAACAAGTCGTTTTAAAGATTGACCCAAATGCTTTACGCAGCGTAAGTGGGTGGAGTTAATGAGCCAAGATAAGATAATTGCTCCAAGTTAGTTACAAATTTCACGCGTCTCTCACTCACTGCATACTTATCATAAAACAAATATTGTTAGTCCAAATTTATCTACATATTTACGTTCATGGTGTTTCGTAACTCCGGTGTAGTATGAGTAGGGCTGCCATCCGTCTGGATTTAGAACAAATCAGGGGTAATCCGTGCAGGGTTATCAAGAAACCTCCGGTAAATCCGCAACATTTTTGGTGTCCAAGGGATTTCATTAGTTTGAAAGATCAGCAATATGATATCACAATTAAGTTAAACTTTACTTCGTAATCGGAAATTGCGTTCTACCAATTCAAGTTTTAATGGAGACCAAGAGTTATCTATTATCTAAAAAAATCCTGTATCCGGTATCCTGGGCAAATTTTGCTATAATCCGAGATATGCGAAAGATTTGTCCGAGAACAACAATTTAGTAGATGGAAACCCTGACTTAAAATCGTTTTAAACCCGGTGGAATCTGTGAATAGGAACTGACACATATTTACTGAACTTATAAAGAGCTCAAACGCATTGTTTATGGTGTTTTGGTAACTTCAAACGGATTAACAACTTTTACTCGGGCTCAGAATGCTGCTTAGTGCAGTTAGAAAGAAATTTTATTGCTGTCTAAAAGAGGACATAAAATTTTATGTCTTAAGAACAGACGACAGGTAACTGACTCTCGGTATAAATAAACCCAGTTTCGTGAACTTAATCCTTATATTTGAAGTGAGCTTTTTTGTTTGATTAGCTTAATTAAACTTTACAATAGCTATTTGATTATTAAGTACCCTTTTAATTTTTATGTTCTACAATAAATCAGCTCATCTTGAGCTTTTTAATGATTATTATCTGTACCTACTATTTATATTTAAAATAATGTGAGAGTGGTAGGTACAGTATTTTTTTTAACGGAATTCACACTATTTTCCAGTAACTTCTCTTCAATATCACTTAAGCTTCTATATTTACAAAAACTGTTTCAAAAATAAATGTTTTTGTTTTAAACAAAGACAATCTAAATAACGGATTTTAGGTTATTTAAGCATAATGCCGACTGATTTAAATAGCTACCATCGTCGCCTTGGGTCCAAGCAACAGTTACAAACATTTAACTAACTCTGTCACGCTGTTGCTTACATTAAAGATGCTTGTATGTAGGGTGTAACGGTTCCAGCCCTTCATGACGTCTTGAACAACACTTGGGAGTCATCGGCATCTACTCAATTGACACAATTCTCATGTTACTGTGCACCGGATGAAATGTTTATATAACTCAAGCGCCGTACTATAAACACTTCACCAAACCTGTCTCTAGAATGTTTTGTGTCGGAGGTTAGCATTATTATTTGGGTTTATCTAGGAACCGTATTATTACTTAGTAACTGTTTAAACAACGAAATTTTGATATCAATATGTAGTGTAGAAACAAACAGAAGTTGCAAAATTACTTAGTTCCTTATATTTTTAATCCTCGAATACAACAGTTTTTAAAGAGCGCTTATCTTAGCGAGTATCTATACAGGTACTAGATCTGTTGCTATGCCCATCAAACCTTTTAAAGAAAATAATAAAACGCGGACCCTGGCTTTCACTCACGTTTGTTCATTATAAGTAAACGATTCCGTGCTCAGTGGTGGATTATTTTGTCATACCTACTTCTAATTCCTCTGTACACTTGATCGAAAAAGTCAAGCTAAGTCCGATGCCTATTGTACGTGACTGTCTCGCACAACTAATCTTAGGGTTCTGTAGCTTTATATGAACCTTTAAGTCTGAAGTAGTATCAAATTTTATGTAAAAAAAATCCGTTACTTTTGACTCTACAGTGAAAGCAATTCGTAAAAATATTGGCGTCTTTCAATCGGTTGTTTGTAAGATAGTTGTGTTTTTTTTATAAATTTGAAGATAAATATTTTTGGTTAAGTTTTGTGTTCAATCATACGGTGCGGATCCACTAAACCGCATGACCGAATTTTACTTTCTTCTTTTCTTTATCGGTACAAAAGTTTTTCATTACAAATGAACTAAATAATCTCGATTTTTCTTTTGAAATTAACTATTTTGATAGGTGTAGTCCGTTTCATTATTTAAAATTGAATGGCAGAATAGTAGGTTTGGTCCGTGATCGTGATAGTTAGAATTTGGAAAATGAATACATTGTGCTATTGTTAATGTGGTTTTCTTGTTTCTAAACGTTCTACATTCGGTATAGATCGTAAACAACTTTAATTTATCTTCATCGATTTCTTATTCTGATGTACCAACATATCTATAGTTACTCTAACAGATTTGTTTGCAAAAACATCATCATCTTCTTGCAATTTTATTATCGTCTCGTTTTATGGTCGATTTGGTATACAGAGTGTAATAAACATCAAAATAAAAACAGCATCATAAACATTTTTCAGACAATCAACAATGAAATACTGTTGTCCGTAGTCTTTTTCTGCCGTTTAGCCGTAACGCGTTGTAACAATGGTATTCATAGATCTTAGTTTGTTAATATAGCTATAGCAATTCTAGCTAGTGATAATTTTTTGCTGCAGTTGCTAGGTTGGTTAACAAAATAGATGTTTTACTGAATCAGTTACCATCGGCAACAGATAGCACTAACTGATTGTTGTTGATTGTATTTAGAAATTAGCGGCATAAGATCAGTAAAAGGAGGATCAATACTTCGTAAAAAAGATTTTAAGCTTGTTTAACAATCGCATTTTGATTTTTTTATACTAAAACACGAGGTGAATAATTTCAATTAAATGTTTGTAGAGAATCCTTTTTTGTTTACAATATGAACAAGACAACAAGTAGGTAATAAACGTAACGACTCTAAGAAGGAACGAAATGTAGCGTGGAACTTATTTTTCGGTCTTTACAAAGAAAATAACATATCTACGGTATAAAATATTTGGTATCTGTTATGAGAATATGTCCCGTATAGTAAATCGGTGATAGGCGGGCAGCGGGTAGCGAGGCGAAGCGACTGTCTGGTAGGCTGGAGCGTGACGTCTGCCACCCGATAGCCCATCTCACGACCACGACCGACCCACTTACACCCCAAGGTCACCGCCTGACCTCCTAATCTACGTTTCCGTATATAACTATCCTCAATCCACGTTCTAAATTCAACACATCTCTTACAAATTGTTTGTGTACAATTTATGTGCAAAGATCAATAACCTCTGTGTATGTACTCGGTTATGAAAATCACGGTCTAATGTGCACAGTCATTTGTGGTTTCTCTTCATCTGTATTTTAATTATCCTTCATTATACTGAGGTAATTCTTTGAATACACAATGCAATTAGTGGACCGAGAAATTCGTCCTTAGCACGTCCTCAGGTCTTTTGTATACAACTTTAATTCAAGTTTCGTATTTTATCTCGAAATCAAGAAACAATTCTGTCCGTTAAAACACTCACTTTAATCGAATAGCTATAAATTTCTAAAGACGATAATAGGGTAACATAAATGTAATTGAAGGAGATGTTGTCAGTAATAAAACTTAATAGGATTTCTTCGATCAAATCGGTGGGCTCATAAACTCCATAAACCACATAAAAGGTGGATTGTATAGGTACATCGGTGCGCGTGCGCCGGCCGCGACAGATTTTCAGATAGGGCGCCAATCAGAGCGTGTGCCTGTCCCGTATCACGGGCTCTCTGATATACAACACAACACACTTTCTAATCTGCGCCTTTGTCAGTGCTCTCGGCTATTGGTTAACTTGTTATACCAAACTTTCGCCAATTGTTTTCACGGTACATTAGATTTCTTCTCCGTCTTCGCGCTTAAATATTCGCTGCATTCGTTACGGTTGCATCACAATAATGCAAGGTGTATAAACATGCTTGAAATCATTTTACACTGTTCCTTAACGGCCACATATACATACCCTTGAAACGCGATGCTTCTCGGTGCACGAGATTGCGTTTAATCTAAACTGCGGTTAGTCGGATCAAGGCTCGGATATTATGTTGCCAGTTTAGCCGGAGTCTGCTCCCAACGCTGAATCCGATACGAGCTATCTCGGGCCGGGCGGTGTGTGAAATAAGAGAGCAGGCAGACAACAAGCTTAGCCGCAATGGCTCTCTTGATAAGGTGATGTGGATGCGTGTATTTTAGAAGAGCGAGAGGAGGTGGTCGCGGGGGGGTGTGGGACCGGTCCGCATACCGGTTTGCGTCAACGTCGACGAGTGGCTTAGGACTAACCGTTTTATTAGCTGAGCCATGCTCCACAAACGCCGTCCGGAGCGGACAGCCCTGCAGCCGCACCCAAGGCGGCCTGATCCTCTGGAGAATCGCTTCTCAATTATGGTTGTTTGTTCGCAAACGTTTGCCTTCGTTGCGATAGCTGTCTCCATTACGATAAACATTAGCTTTCTTGCTTCACTTCGAAGTGTTTGCAATGGTGGTCTAAGTAGGGTAATAGTGTGAGGTGAAATACGTTATTAGTAAATATAGCGGAGTAGTAGTAAAGAGTGGTAAACGTTTATCAGAAAATAACGTGTCCAAAGTGATATGATATAACAACGATGATACTACTTTTAAAATTAAAATTACATCGCCACCATATTCGTGGCGTGCTATTATCGCGTTTATTTTAAATTTGATCTGTATATTCGAACTATGCTTTTTATTAGCACTAACTTTGATTTGTGTTGCAGCATCACCTCCTGTTTATATCTATCTTGTGATCAGTAACGCTTCGTATTGTTTAAATTACTCGAGCGAACAAAATGTAGGTCGATGTGTAAATTTCGAAAGACGTATTACGTATATATCTGATGTAGCATAAAAACTTTAATGTTTTAGATTACATTTCTAGTTACCGCTTCAAACATTCTTTAGCGCCGCGAAGAACAGATTCTTTGTATTTTCACTTTCCAATAGATTTATTTTTAAACATTCTCATTGAATTGGTATTAACTTATCTAGTTTACCTACTTTAGAACGATATTATTAACTTTTTCTGCTGCTTTCTGACACTCAAAACTTTAACACTATTTTGACAATATCCGATGAAGCTGAAAATTGGTATGTGTTAATGCGATAACAACTCATCTTTAGAATTATATTTAACAAGGTGACAAGTGAGTTAAGAATTATTAACTAACTAACTAACTATAAAAACATTTATAATGCAAAGTAAATCGTTGGTCTTTTCTTTTTTGATTAATAAACTTAATGGCAAGTTACGATAAACAGTCATTTTCGGTGAGCAAGCGATTCGCGAGCGAGCAAGGAACTATATTAAGCTTCTATTTTCTCTATCTGTTATTGGCCTTCGAGTCTATTTCGATGTGGTGCGAGAAACGGTCGGTGGCAGATTGCCACGGCAATGTTTTGGTGCGGCGACCCACGACCGACCACCGACAACGGCACACTTCCCAGCTAAACGAAGCTACGACCACGCCTTGCCTCCACTAGGAGCGAGCCCAGTCTCTCTTAATTACAAAACGCGGTAACCAGGTTAACGAACCTATATTGTATCACAAAAATACGTGTGAAAAAGAACATCTCGACTCTTTCGACACCTTTTTGTACTGACATTTCGGCAATTACTTTATTGTTATAACGATCCGTGCCCGTGCATAAATGAGCTCTTGTTTCATGTAGTCGCGTTCGCCATTTCCGGAATTGCGTACGGTCCGACACGGTGTATACTTTTCATGAATGGACCTGCATAAAACATTTCGAGTGTGCTCACGACAATTTCAACTCAGTGACATCGCACCGATGTCACGCGGTCAATGATCTATCGCGAAATTCGGAAGAACAATACGGTAATTTCATTTAGATCGTGACCAATTTCAAGGCCTGGAGATTCACCATACCGAGTATCGTTGTGGAGTCGTCAAAGAGTTTATTTCGTTGTAGGCACTCGACGATACTGGAAATAAAGCGAGCCACAGAGCAATATGGGTTTAAGTGAGGGTGAAGTGATCTTCGTACGCTATCGGTCTTCCGGACACAGCGGCTAGTGCAATGTTTGAGTCGTTGGTGTCTCGGTTGACGTCACCGCCGGTGTCTCGGCGGCGACACACGGTCCATGCGGCCCGCGAGGTGTGCAGCGAACCTGAAGAAGAAGTAGTCCCGGTGCAGCGTCGCTCGCGCACTGCGAAACAGTTGCTCGACAAGAGACGAAAGGCTCGTCTATCTTGCGCAGACCTCACAGCTGCGAACTACGCAGAACCAGAACGAACTTCGCGCATCGATGCCCTCAAAGCTTTTTTGCCACTGCGACAATCGAAGTCTCTCGGACGACTCGACGGTCTCAAGGAGGTAAGTTTTATTAATAATTCCTGCTGAAATACACATGGCAAAATTCCAATGCATTTAGCGATAATAAAATAATTTGGGTTTCAGTAAATAACATTCTCGTGATACAAGGTACAACTGAATCATGTCTATTTGTCATCTGAAAAGCTACGTAGTATCGTAGTCAGTTGAGCAACCTTGAAAGATCTGTTGACAATGTAAGGTTTAACTCACTTAACGTATACTTGCGACACTAGAGAACGCGCGACATGGCCTTCGTATGGCTCCCATGAATATATGCGCGTGCGATGCACACCTGTTGATACTCCCGTCCCCCTTCATCTCGCTGTCGATCGTTGGCCTCACAGTATAATCTTGCTCAATCGACTGAGCCTTAAAAAATACTATTGTTCAAATATCTCACCTGTTACAAAGCAAATCTCCATCATAGGGACGAGCTCCATCTGTAGCCACGTCCGTCAAATTGCGAAACAAACCTTTCATGGCATTCCTATGCACTATGACATCACATTATGTTGTATAAGATAATACGAATAGTACACGAGTACCGACATTTGAATGCATGACTCGTTAATTTTTGACATGGCCTGAGTTATAATGCAATATAAAAGTTTGTGTGGGAGTGGTTCATATGGGATAATGCATTGAGTGAGATGCATACCCGTAATTAAATGATGGTATGAATATTATGAGCGTGCTTAAGAATTTTCTTTATCAGTGACTTGATTTAACCTCCTGTAAAGGTTAAGGATCTTTTAAATAAATAGATCTATAGCGTATTTACTATATTCGATTTTGATATTTAGGAGATACAAGTAACTTTTGTTATAGAAAGATTTAGTACATAGTTCGATGTGACTAAATAGAGCATTATGAAATATGATCTATACTTGAACTTAAACCGTTTCACATTTTATAAATAGAATCGATTTCCGTAGCAGTAGTTTGAAATCGAAAACAAAATTTGCAATGATAATTTTGTTCTTCATTTCTCCATAAATAATGGTTGCGGAAGTCTGTGTCCTACTTATCAATTTCATATTTGTATCTGCATTAGTCTTAAGTACGCTAAAGTGATATTAAATACTAAGTGTATAATTACTTGAAGGTCCATATCATGTTTAGAACTAGCAATACTCGTATTATGAATGTTTCTTGCATTTCTTTATAAATTGCGTAAATCAATAACATAATCAATTATGGAGTACTTAATGAAATCTTATCATAGAAATCTTAAGAAGAAAATTCATTTATTTACGATTTTCGCCCCGGTCTTTTGATTGAACAGATACCAAATCACCTCTATTCAATCAATGATTGGTTCATCGAAGGCTTTAAAACGAGTTTAGTACTTTTTTAATTAATAAACATGAAGTTAATCGTTGCAATCTACGGCAAGTCGCGATCAAAGATAAAGTTACTGTTGATAGCAAAGTTTGGACTGAAGTCGCGCAGCAAAGTGGACCGTTACGGCACAGATCGCAAACGTCCCGATATTCTTCAGATAGTGCAAGAATCCACGACGTGCAAGCAGGTAAGGGGCAAGTATTCTCAACCTTGAGTACTCACACTTTCACGTCGCGACGAGTCCACAAGCAAGGGAAGTGTGCGTGCTATTTGCCCATGTGATTTACAGACAAACGCCACGTCGGCCACAGATGCGCGCGCAGAGCATTTGGCCGCTTTGTTGGACCATCTCATCGCGTTAACGCCTTTTGTCTGACGCACCGAATAGAACATCTGCGCTTAAGAAGCTGTTATTAAATTTGTTCGGGTACCTGGTACAACCAGTTGGACAAGCCTAGCGTAACGCTAAACTTTTTTGTCCATTTTATTTAATAAGAGGCTATCATGGCATTCATGGCAAGCGAGCTATGGATTGTGTTTTGGAATGGGTATATGTATAGATATGAAGTATTTGTCTTACTCATACTGGTTGATAACTGGTTCATTTTACAGAAATTTGATAAACTTTAAACAGATTAGTAATCATTGCACTTTAAAAATTTCGTAATAATTCTAATAATACATTAAAAAATCTTGTCATCGAAAAGAATTTCTGGTGTCAAGTTATTGTCCGTATTAACAAGTAAAATATTTAATAAGTAACAGAATAACTTCAAGCCTTTTTATCATAAGATCTCCCGGATAAGATCTGGCGTTAAACATTTTAATATTAAGTCACAGTTACACAATGTTGTTTTTCTGAAATAATTGATTTCTTGTCATTATAACAATATCATGATTATTCAATTTAATTTTAATTAAATTTTCCTGCATATTATTTGTTGAATTTCAGTTCAATTCGTATTAATAAATAACCAATACAAATCGCAATAAGCAGTTCATAGTAGGTAATAATTAATAGTACTAGAAATGCCAGAATTGTTTTTATGAAAAGAATCTGAAATTAATCGAAACGTCGTCATTGTTTTAGTGTTCCCATTTCTGTACCTAGTAAACTTTTCCATACCACCAAACAGAAATAGTGATGTATGTACCAGTATCTGAACATTCCATTAGTGTGGGTATCGATTGATTAATATGCTTTTACGTTATGATAAATCTGTTCAATTTCGCGCCTAAGGCGACGGTTGAAGTGACAAAAACACTCAACTACACGCTGTCGCTATGGTTTTTTGCAAGTGTAAAACGATTCCTTGTACGCCTCTTGTTTTCCTGACTCGGAATGTAACGGAACTTCAAGTAGCTGCTCGTTGTAGCATGAGATCAATTAAGCGATTGCAAAATGATAGCTTCACCATTGACGCACCTTTTAAATAAGGTGTTTGTCCCAGTTCAGGACATCAGCAGTAATTGATGTAAGCAATCTAAGTATAATATATCTAAGTATATTCGTTAAGTGAGCTATTAGTTCCTAAGATGAGATAGATGATTTAAAATTGATAGATACATAATACTATAGTTACTATTAGTATTGCTTACAATATTTAACTGACTATGCGCTGAATATTTTTTTTTTGTTTTTATCGTAATAGTGACCTATTTATGCAATTCGGTCGAATATAACAGTGCCTGAATAGAAATCTTTTTTACATTCCGTCGAAAAGTACCTAAATTGAGCAGGTGCGATTTCTACTTGAAAAATTGTCTCAGATTTTGTTATCAAATTATTGTATTTATCTGCTATTGGAAGGGTCCGTAACTGTTGCAGGCACCATAATTTCTTTGTATTTTTTCGACTATGACCTATGATTTAGATGACTGCTTGAATGAAATCTTTTATCAGATCCGATACAATGCTTCGTATTTCGAAATCATTTAAAAAAAACAGCATTCTTTTCCTTTAACTACCGTACATTCGAATCGTCATTTTATAAAGCTGTCCTTATCAAAATTTGTGTATATTTTTTGGTAACTTAATTTAAAAAAAATTATAGTGTCTTTACATTTGATATTTAAAAACTCAATAATTATGAAGACCTTTGTATCAACTATTTATTAAGTACAGAATTATTTTCTTCTGTCATACCAAACAGAACTTAGTTTGACAGATTAGCATCTCTAAAATTAATACTTGTAACAAAAAGCAATCTGTAAATAAGATTTACAATAAAATGACTTTATCATTATACATCTGACGGGCTGATTGAATGTTGTGGGTTAGCCTACCGGTTCATTTATACCAACTGTAACTTGTTCTATAGATATTTGCTTGTAAAATTAATTGCTCACCACTCTGTCCTACTTACATTAACCTTGGCTCGCGTATTAAATGCCATTGTAGATTAAATTTTACGTTTGGCAATGAATTAACCGAGTCAGAAAAACAAAAGTTCGATTGGAAGAATTGAGCCATCTCGTTATTTAATGTCGGTTTTGTTGAGTTTAATAATTTAATATGTTAGGTTTTATTTTTGAGATAATATTGTTGTGAAACAGGTGATTTAATAATGCAGTTAGCTAATGGAATTAAATAGAACATTTTTATGCTTACCAAAACAAATACTTCATAAGTAAAGGACAATAAGTAAAGGATTATTCTGATTTCCTCTCCTTAACCTTTTCTTCATATCGTCTTATATTCTGTTCTAATACCTATGTATAAAGTACAAGTATATTTTTGAATGCACGATGTCAGTCTATATTAACAAGTAGCTTCTGTTTTACATTAAGTAATATTGCATATTTTTTCAGGTATAAATTTCGCACTTTGGCATTTAAAATTCTGCGTAATTTTCACGCTCTAATAATTATATTTGCATGGCTGGTGACATAGTTAGGAAGGTGGCTGGCATATGTTATTCAGAATGAAACCTTTGTCAATTAATAGCTGAAGGGATGATTGATGACGTAAAAGAGACCGGAGATATACGGAATGCAGTTACTCAGCAAAACTGTGTTTGTTTAGGATTGAATACGTCGTCATCTGTCAATTAGGATCAATTTACCCATTACAATATTGTTATGTCTCCGGTACTAAACTCCTTTTTAAACCGTGCTTTATAAACGGTGATGATATAGGTCCGACGTACAATTTATTGGTATTTACCCCTTTTAAGGTAGGTATTTTAAAATATTTTACTTACTATAGTCACCAATAAGTACCTAATAGTTAGGGCAAAAGAACCTTCTATTACACTACCTTTAAAGCTAAAACACCTTTCGATATTACTTGCCATTCAGAGCAATAGTTGTTCAGCGAAATGAGATTATGAAACCTGCCATAGTGTAGCGTCAGCTTAACTCTGCGTTAACGCTGTGCTGAC
>LGAG01000144.1:588052-624104 GCA_001278395.1 Lerema accius
GCGCGCATGTAACAAATGCACGATACGCACTCATTGCATCTTTTTGGCAGTTTCGGGCGTTCGGACGCACTTACGCACTGAAATTGTGACGTCATGCGTATTGAAATTTGATACGGCTGTTAAATTATTTTATGTCTAATAGATTAAAAATTAGTAACTACTGATTCGTTAATAATGAATTGTATTTAAATAGAAATTGAAAGGCACGATATTGGTGGCATATTTTTTATGTGTTCAAGTTTTATTTCGCAGTAGCATTGAATATTTAATGCAAATACTGTAATAGTAATCTATCTATATTTTATACATTAGAAATATTGCAAGTGACAGTAACTACTGCAATAAGATTAATATATTAAATATTGCTTGGCCTACTAACACTAAAATTATTTGCCAAAATACTTTAGCGACCTTTGCATTTTTTGTTAATGTTTCCCAATAACGAGTGTGTTTGACGTATCTAAATGTCAAAGGCATGGTAGTCTGCATTTTGTGGTATATAAAAAATAAATAAAGTAAAAATTAATAAGTTCAAAAAATCGCTTTTTGTACATCTCTATGTTAGCCTTAACCATGTCAAATCTCAACTCTGTACGTGGCTGCATTATTCCTAAAAATAAATCCAAAGTCGGTACAGCCCTATACACATAATATACCTATAGATAAAGTTTCAAATGACAGGTGTAAGTAACCAAGCAGTTATGAGATGACTTGAATGAATGGGTGACGCAATGCAGTCCATCCGTCGATGCGTAGGCGCAGATAGCCGGCCTGCTAGAGTACATTAAGACAAGCGAGCGTCTAACTTACAAGTACCTTTGTACACATTAACCTTAATAGGGAACGGTAATAGAGAGGTAATAACTCGTCGAGTGAAGTACGGACCATAGAGTTCAGTAGAAATGTACTATTAAATTAGCTATTCTTTCCGTTTAAAATTTTAACGACTTATTTGTTACATTTTTAATTCAATTTTAATCTTTCTTTTACGTGTAGTATAGCTAAGATAGACAGAATAAATCAAATGCAATTTTATACGATCAACGCCTAAATATTATTAAGTTAAACAACAAACAAAAATAAATTAAATTAAAGGTTAGAAAAATATTATCTAACAATTTCCTTGTTACAGTTAAACAACAAAAATAATAATCATGATTAACTCCATTTGTCATTTATAATTAAAATTAATTCAATACTTTAGTTCTATAACAAAATGATTTTTTGTTCACTTTCATTCATCTATGTTCACTTACCGTAAAGTGACCCATAATAGTTGATTGGCTACTGACGTAAAAATTACTGATACATGCAGTTACATAAGACCTCAGCTGCCAATACCTACATCGTTGTAAAGTTCATTTAAATTTCAGATTCGGAGTACTTCTGACTCATACTTATACCTCCGACATTTATTATATCTTATTAATATGCTCGTTTTGGGCTTTATAACGGCTTCGACGAATCGACAACCTTTCCTGTTAATTTGTACTTGGAAGTTCCTTCATTTTTTATGTCCATACAACCAGTGATCAACCGCTTTGTTGCATAAGTCATTTGTAAACGTATTGAGTTTCGTTTATGCTTTCGCGAAACAAAAATGACAAGTTTTGATATCTGAGATGTACGGTACGGTTTATGATTATGTTGAAGTATTAATCATCATCGTAACCCGTACCTGTCCCGCTGTTGGTCTCGGGTCTCCTCTCACAGTATGAAAGGTACAGGCCATAGTCCACCACGCTAGCCTAGTACGGATTGGCAGACTTCGCACACCTTTAAGGGACTCTCAGGTGCGCAGGTTTCCTCACGCTGTTTTCTTTCACAGTAGCAAATGATAATTAGCATCTAATACGCACATTACTTTTTTGAATTATAGGTGCGTCCACGGAACGTCCACGGTTTGAAATAAGGAACTTCCATTCGGGGGACCAACTTTAAAACCACTAAGTCATCACTACTTAAGTATTAAACATGAACAACATAAATTCCATAATACGTAGTTTTGTACACATATGCAATTTTACTTTCCCACAACCTGTGCTAGCATTTCCCGTAACTATGTATCCATGATCTCAACAAGTCTTATCGCTTGATCGTTAACGATCATTAAACGATAATATCTCAACCACAAGTGCGTCGGTACCAAATTGTCTTATTAACGGATACTGTCGCCAATTACCCAGTGAGAGTGTTTTAAAAATGTTTAATCTCACGCACATCTCGTTATAAGCCATTGTTTCGGTAATGTAACCACATTATCTTCATCTTTATGAAATGTAGGCGTGGCATATGCAATAGAATGTACGAGTGGTTTGGGTGAAGGTTTAGTAAAATGAGCATAAAAACTAGTAAAAGATTTTGGAACTACTGATTTACGATGCTTGAGTACCTACCCATTTTATAATTCATCGGCATAAAACTAAATATTTTTAGGTATATTTTTTCACAATTACAGATAATAATAGTCTCAAATTTGCCCATTTATAAAACCAAAATAGATTAACCTAATAATGCTTCGTGTACTCAAAATTGTCTCGGTACTTCTTGAAAAATGTACTCCCTTTTTTCCCTGTAGAGGATGAATTTTCATAAATCGTTTGTCGTTGCTCTCCTACTCCTACTCCATAAATGACGAATAATCCCTATAATTTTTCATGTATATGTTACGGTAAATGTGAATAACCATTAACGTTTTATTGAGAAACTTTCTTGCAGGTCATTGGTTAGTGGTAGTTCATTTCAGAATTTGGAATAATCTGTTTATACGGAAATGTTAAATTCTGATACAATTAAGTCAGCAATGAATCAGACTTATCTAGTAAGATCTAGATTGTCTAGACATAATGCAGAATCTAAACCCGTTCATTTAGTTTATGAATCAGTATGAAATACTAATATAATATTACGCCGTAAAACGCAATAACATGGTAGAGTTCATTTGAATTCCTCTTACTGAATGACCCATAATACCAGGCTACCTCTAGATTCCTTGCGATTTATCTTTTATTATCAGTAACGTGACTATTATTTCCTTCCCATCAACACAGGGCATGTTATTTTAATTGATCGTTTGTCATAATTGTATAGTCATAATATTGTTATTTCATTTTCAAACGACTATAACAAACACGTTAAAATAAAAATATTCATTGTTTACGTACACTTTTTAGTCATTAGTTTTTAATAAGAGTCGCAAAGAGTAAATTGTCGTTGTAAGTATGGATTACAAACTTAATGAATATAGCGACTAAACTATTAATTTCATCTTCGTAGCAATCTTATATGTTTTTCAAAACGTGTTGCTAACGTAATGGATGTACAACATTAATGCTAAGAAGGCTTGTAAATTAACCCTAAAGTAAATTAAACTAACGAGACATAAACCTGTTCATTGTGTTTTTTAACTCTTTGCTTTGTTAAAGTGAGTTGCCAGTGCTTTATCATTGGCAAGTATCTTCGCGTAACTTATGAATTTGCATGTTTACGATCCTCCTCTGTAGGTGGTCCACCACCATTTGTCCGAGGAATGGTAACCGCATGACAGGTGGTTAGCCGAACACCATTAACCAAACGACCGGTTAACCATTAACCAATGCCGATTCTTGTACATTGTAACTTTACAGCGATTTATCCCCACTGGAACCTTCGCGCTCTGAGTTATCTTTCCGCCATCAGAATGCTTTGAAACATAATAGTGTTCTCTCGTACTTTATTTGCGTCACGAATATTAATCAGTGTGGTGGGCATTGCCTATGTTGGTTGGGAGATTTGCGATTGAGGCAATTTTAAAGCTTCGTGCTATATCTTTATGGAGGCAACAGTTGTACGTTTGTAAATTATCATAATATTACCATGTCTATATGCCGTCTCTTGAAAATGTTCACAAACTCCGGACATTTGGACAAAATCATAGCATTTTTTGGGACGTATGTAAATTGTGCATTGAAAGGAACGTACCTTGTTTTGGGATTCCGTTGTAAATTCTCCTTTACCATGTCTGTCCGTCCTGACTATAGATTTCGTCAATCCTCGGACATGAAAAGTGTCTAGGATTTTCCCTTGCGCACGGACGACAACAAAAAAATATTAATCTACAATGTATGTAAACCTTATCAGAATAAATTGGCGCGTACATGTGCATGTTTCTGTAAACGGTATACTGCCATGAAGCCATCGACGTCGTAATAACATCCTACTTAGATTCAAGCCATCGCAATCGTAGCTTGTTTTGTTTTTGCATCATCCTAACGAACGTTTCGTCTTCCAAGTGTTTATTGTAAATCTATGGCATAACGTTTGAGGGCACAGGTTGCAGATTGCGTCAATACTGCACTTTCGATGTGCACAAGTGAAAGGCGCATCTTCAAGCCAATACAGGTGTACCTAGGGACCGTAGAGTAATGATACCTAATAGGCTCAACCGTTATACGGTCATGGTAGTGCAATAACATTTCTTTGTGCATCCATGTATTCGTTAGATACTTTAGTAGCAAATTGTTCTTCACGGAAGCTGTTCACTCAAGGGCTATAAATTTAACACCAGACATGCAACATGTGAATTATGAATGAATGGAGCACTGTAATGAATTCGATCTGGAATGAGCATTTAGCCTGCGGCGGCTTTTATGAGCCGTGTTTATCCGAAGATTTTATAAAGTGCCCACTATGAGCATGTTACCAATTTTCTATTTACGAGTATTCGTTATTAGTTATTACTCAATTGATGGTATTGAAGAAGCTTCTTGAACGCTAAATGGGTATTGCAAATTCCTTAAAGCTGAATGTCTTGGATGATTACCTCTTCCGGGATTTAACTCATCGATAAAATACCTGTGATTGCTTTTATAGATTCTTCTAAGTTTTATAGCATTATTAAATAAATGATGATTTACGTTCTGTAACTTTATAGTGACAAGATTAAGAAATGGACCTCTAGAGACCTCTACATTACGTCAAGAATAACACATTGGTTGCCAAAACAGCGTAGTATTCAATAATCTGTCAAAAAAACGTAATATAGAATCATATTATTTGGATTAAGTGCTTTTTACTACACCTCCATTTTTGCTTAGTTATATAACAGCAAAAAAGTAACTTATAGTTTCGTATTACATTTAAGGAAAAACAAATAAGTTAGAAACTCACAACTAATCTAATCTCGTCTTACCCATTGCGGTTTGGAGTGTACAACTCAATTGCGCCGGGAAGGAAACGTGTTCAAACTTCGTGCGCAGTGTCTCATTACCAAGGATGTTTACTATTAACTGATGTCTGTTCTTTCATTAGCTCCATTTTGTCATTACTAGCGGACTCAGGGCGTCCTAGGAAATTGTTAGCGACGAATGCGGTGAGCATAACGGGAATGCACCGTCTCAATTATAACCTTTGCTGTAAGGCTCCCACTTTCTTTGCACGATAATTAATGCTTTATAATGTCTTACTGTAGGATTCTGTTCAACATTTCCGTGTATAGCAATGGTAATCACATTTGTGGACACGATTGTATGAATATATCCGAGCTTTGTTTAAGCCCAAACGTGATTTCAAAGAAAAATAAAACGCAATTGTAAGAAAAATAAAATGTATGAGAGAGTGTAAGGTAGGTATATCGTGATATTTATTTAATTTCGTAATGCGACTTTAATTTTTAAAAGGATGTCTGTCGCTAAGCCACTAAGCTGTTAATTATTAAGCAAAAAAAAACGTAAATTTACGGTACTAAAATCAGCACTTAGGTCTCTCCGTACCTATTAATGGATCAGCTAAGTGAAACTCAGGCAACCTGTTAAATGTAAATGAAAACACGTCCTATTATACTTATTTATTCATGCATATTCAAGAATAGCTTCAAATTATACACTCAGCGAGATAAGAATCGTATATAATTGAACAATGAATGACGCGTCTTATCGTATAAAGCATTTTCATTGATTAAAATTGGCTAACTGATCGTGGTTGCAATTACAACGCTACCCAAATATAGATTGTTTTGTTTATTTATTTTGACAGCATATTTAATACTCGACACTCCAATGTTGAACTATAGGTTAAAACAAAAATTATATGATTATTAAAAGTAGTATTAATAAATAGGTATGTCATAGGCAATAAGAACTAATGTTAAAGCGGTTCGAATCTAGCCTAGTCTATGTCCTAAAACCTAATCCACTACTCTAGTAGTACTCAAACTTTATTCATCTACTGCCCAATTTACGGATAAATTTATTTGTAGCGCCTTTTAAAATTCCTTTAATTTAAATGTTCCTAGTTTTTTATTTAAGACTTATTCTTATAAAGTCCAATGAACCGCCTAAATCACTTCGTCGCCGTTCCCCCCTCCCCCTCCAATTTTCCTCCAGATTCTTTACAATACTACTTACTTTAATAAAGACTGCATTATACAGAGATAAACCCAAATATAAGAGCAACAATGTAAGTGTTCAACAAGTATAAAGTAGTTTCTAACATGAATATAATCGATCAGATTTTCGAGATATCTCAAGATATCTAAACCTAGGCATCGGCATGTTATTCCGAGTAACGACTATGTATTCGATGCTAGAAAGCGATTGTGTCACAATTGAATACAATTTCACGGTGTGAAGGATAAACTGACACACGCGTGTCGTATAATCATGCGATCAATCAGCTTTCTCGTTTCGGTATTACAGAAATAATGTTTGACGGATAACCGTGGAAAGTCACTATGATTGTTGGTGCTGAGGAGAAGTAGTTATATGTGATTGGATTGGATTCAATGCTCGCACGCGCTCCCTGCACATAACGTACTGTACTTACGTGATATGTATCACGAATATTATGTATCATCGCGCGTATCATTACCATATCGATATCGTCGTTTACATAAATGTACAGGCGATGTGTACGCGAGTAGTTATTTCTAAGCGACTATGATACTTGACTTTATGTGATGTAAAAATACTCTTAATTTCAATAAGTTCGCTTTAATCGCTCCCATACATTTTATAAAGGTACTGTATTTTTAATCAATATACCTACATAGGTATACCAAGTATATTGCCATAACATGTATTTGGAGTTCCACATATATCTACGTGCTTCAATGTCATCCATAATATTTCTCAGGTACCCTTGACATACCTATTTGTAATGTGTTTGTGTAACTGATTATCTTCATCTATTTGTACACTTACGTATTGTTTTATTGTTATGAGTTATGAATGAGTTTGTTTATTTAAATTTTGCTTTCATCTATGACCTGCAATTGCAACAACATTTACATTGTATTGCGGTCTATAACAACACTGCTTCAGCCTAGATAATTTTAGAAGCTGGTAACAGATCAAAAGTATGAATAAAACAAGTTATTTACAATATAAGTACCGCGACAACATGATAAAGGGATCGACGCATTCGTCAAATGATAGGGATGAGCCGTCAAGATGGGTGTAGAAGGTAATTATTCAGATGAAGGATTTGTATAGAGGATTGTAATTTGTAGTAATCGATCTCGCGCTACGTTCGCTTCTTATATGGGATGGGCGGAGCGAAGACGTAATAGGGCTGCTCAACAACTTTCCTGGACTGGTGTATTTCGCACACAGCTTATATAATCGCCAATTAATGCATTTTAAAAATTACGTAATGTATCACGTCTATTTATTATTATGTAACTATTTTAAGTAATAAGGTCTTGCAAATGTTTCGTTGTGGTGTTTCATTAATTCGCGTAAGATAAATAAATAACGCTATACGCTCATAACTATACTAGGATGCATAAACAAATAGAAAAGAACACACACTAACACTAGAAACAGAACTTTAAATTCTGTCTGTTAATGTCTGTCTGGAATCGAACTCAAGACCCATTGAACGCTACTCAAGCTTAGTAACCATTACGCCATGCAGGTTATAAAATATATCACAGCTTCTAATTACGTGTTAGTATTATTGCAATCCCTAGCGGGGGGCGGGCGGCACGTTCGCGTCACGCAAGTTTGCGCTATCGAGGGCGTAGCAAGTAGCGTAGCATTCGAGTGCATTCACTTGCGCGCTTCTGCGCAACTAATTTCTCTATCTTTAGCCCGCGGTGTAACTGACCGAGCCCTGCTACCGGCTAAAGAGAAACTGCATTAGATGCGTCCGGTTTACACACGTGAGACCAGCCAAACGATCGTTTCCCTTAGTTATCGACGCAATGGAACCCACCATTTTACCACCGACAACACCGCTACTCGCCACCTTTTTGTACGTTCTATTTATTAATATCTACCCATGTAATTGCATCCTGGAGTCGGTTTGTCCGAGATTGAAAGTAGTTCGAGTAATAACACACTATTTCTTCCGTTTCGTATCTCGCCAACGAGTCGTACGGCAATAATTTTGTGCAAGTCGTCGTAATTTTGTTGCAGATCAACTGACCAAGAAAGTAGCGTGACTATTTCACCTAATTTTCTCCAACATTATTTAAGTTTTACAGTTGCATGACTGGTTAGTTAGTCACTTTGTATTTAGTCATAACTCACAATTGGGTACGATTAGGAGTACCCAGTTAAAATACTTAAGTTCGAAATCAATGAGAAATTCATTGAATAGAATGTGTGGGTGCAATTAAGTTAGCTCTATAGAAACGGCATTCATCAATCGATGGGTGTCTTAGATTGAATAGTTGACTTTCGCTTAGTAGTGAGAGTGAGCTTACACTGTTGTGGTAAGTTCATTGACAGGAAAACGGCAGACTTGACAGACTAATGTTTACGTGTTTTACGTATGTATAAAAACAGTAAATGACATAGTGGTTTGTAGTAATATTGTTGCTGCCAAGTTGCCACACTACTTACGGCGCCTACTTTCATTAACATGATACACGTGATAAAGCGTTCTGTGAAACGGCAAGTAAATACTATGTATCTACCGAATTGCTCCAAAAGGAGGGTAAAGTTTTTGAAGTATACTTAAGTGTGTATCTAAATCTAATCTATGTCAATTTCTTCGGTACACTTTACACACGCCGTCTACTCTACACACTGTCGTAAATGCAACTGGCTGGTTTAAGAATATGACTACTTGAAAGAATGTTAGATAAAAAAAATCTAAGAATGCTTAAGTACCCATCCAATTTAACTTAGCACCTTCAACAGGAAGGACCTAATACCATTACCTCGTTTGTTAATTAGCAAGGAATCTCGCAGTGAACGAGGAAAAAAGGCCGGCTTGTACCTACTCAAGATGATTGAAGACCTTTACGCCACAAAATAACAGCGGCCCGGCGGCGTGAAAAAGTGCATCGGGATAATGTTTAGCTTTATTTCTCAGTTTCTTAAAAATAAACAGTTTCGTAACAAAGAGCTCTGCATAATTGTTTTAACTTACGTATTTAGTTTTGTCTGATCCTTGTGTCTTACATCTTAAAATTACACTACGAGAGTAAGATCTTAAAGTGTTTTTAATCATTCATCAATTTCGATGTCATATCTAAATATACACTAGGAGAGTAAGATCTTAAAGAGTTTTTAATCATGAAATAATCTAATGTCTAAATACTTTAACGTATTTAAAAGACTTTACAATGACTTCCTTTACAGTTCAAAACGTTTATTTGATTTAAAATGAGCTTATTTGAAAATGAAAATATTTTTGTTTCTAACACTTATCAAGTGGGTTTTAAATGCATGTTATTATAATATGGGGCACGTGAGTTGACCACGAGTTAAGCTCGGCTCTCTGTATGTATACCTATAGTACCAACTCTGTGGCTGTCACGTGCGAACACATTCGATAGTTTGACGGATGTTGCAGAACCCGGCCACATGTTGCAAACGCGCACTAACCGATTAACTTACGCAACATGTTCCCTTTCTTAATTGCGAATAAGATTAATGTTTATTCACGATTATAAAGTTTTTATAGTTTTACTAGAAGATCGGGCGGATATTATTCAAGAAAATATTTTTTTCTCTTATAGGTTAGGGTGTTATATATGGTATACCCGTTAGAATATTCTCGTTACAATAGTCATATTTGCTGATGGCGTTTCAATTATGTATAATTAGTTAAAAAATGATAAATTTCGAGATTGAAATAAAAACTACACTCGATACCACACTGGATTTGATATTGAGATCTATTAGCCAGATATATATGGATTAGTCTATAGTTATTTAACATAGTGAGTTATACTTAAAAATAGACCCCAGAGCGGATACTCTTATTTTTTTTTAAATTCTAAACTTAAATTATTATTATAGAATAGTTTTAGGTATATTTTTCATACTGTCCACGATGAGCTAATGTTAAATAATATTTTTCATTTATTTATTTTTTCTTTTCAGGTAAGCAATCTCGTAAATTCAGAAAACGCAAGGAGCATTGGTATTGTATGACAAAAAAATTACTCGTTTAAAACTTGCATGTCCATTACCGAATTATGGTGCGACACGATTGATGTAGTTATGTAATAGTATAATTATAGTTACCTACATTAAATCTTTATCGACAGTAAGTAGGTACTCCTTTTAAGTGTTACATAATGTACGATCAGTGATCGTTCTTAACTGATATTTTAATAATTTAACTAACCAACAGTTTGTTATCTTCTAATGGACCTTGTATTAAAAAAATATCACATCTTTTTAGATTACATTGCCTACTTAGTTACCAAATTAACTAACGTCTAGTTCAATAAGCTCATAAGTTTAGTATTTTTGTTCTCATAGCAAAAAATCAAAATACCTGCAGTACTTACAAGTGCGTACTGTAAAAAAAAAGTTACTTATTTCAACTTTATCGTACATTTTCGGCAGCTTTTAATTTTCAACAACATCGAATTCAGCCTTTAAGTAGGAAAAAGCTACGCACGAACCTCAATAAAAATACAGTTAGGCACTAAAAGGCATTCCAGAATAAATGTTTCCTATCAAGTTCTTACGTAATGATAAATAGGAAAATACAGAATAAAATAGTGCACGTCGCCATAAATATCAGGTTGAGAGTACTCGTAGATCAACCTTGTGAGGTTTAATGACGGTGAGTGTTCCCATCCATCTGAGGAAATGCCCATTGCTGTCTCATTACCAGTGCCATTGGTCACCACTACTATTTATCTTCAGTATTAGAAAGTTCTAGGACGTAATTAATATGGAGAGAGGTAATTACTTTGATACGGAGGCACCGCGTCGAATGTTAAAGATATAATGGCTATTTACTTCGAACCCCATAGCATTATCAGAGAAAGTTCCTCTCGGTCGGGAATGCGACCTGGTATTTGTTGGTACCGATATTTAGTACGATAAAGTAGGTACATACACTTGTAAGGACACTTAAAAGGAAATATTCAAGCTGTTTTACTTCACGTTAGGACTTGGGCTTTCTAATTTGCCGTAGCCGCCGTAGAAATTGCAAAGGCACTCACAAAATCGTTGAAAATGCGGTGCAGTTTTTGCAAAACCGGGAGGAGTGTACGAGGCAAGCATGTTGCCCGGCGACATACGCAACGCGACCGCAAAGGTTTAGCAATGCAAACATCCAGTTAATTGCACACATTTTCAGCCAACAGACCTCTAGTGATGAAATGTAAATAAAAACACGCATGGCATAACGTTGCGTAACGTAACGACAATTTAGTGTTATTTTTTTTTCTCCGTGATAATTACGTTAATGAGTCTAAGAAGTAATTTGGCGTACGTTACAGTAATTTAGCCCTAAAAGTGAAAGCTTAAAGCTAATTATCTAATGCGTTTATCTAATTTGTCTCACTCAATCACGTAGTGGCGAGTCAGTGAGCAACTAATACGTTTTAAATATCACTTGTCATTATTGTTATCCATTTATTATCCATTATCTATTACAGCGGTTGCATAATAAACATGAGGAGGTTCATGATCCCCTCGGGCGTTGTTGCCGTCTTAAGGCATTACTGTAGTTAACTAACACCACGTAAGATTTAGGTACGTCGTATGAATAATACTGCTTGAGTGGTTGCTTTGCACGTTTCTTAGTTCGTCAACATCGTGATTGTATTAATCCAACACGAAGAGTAAATAACAGTCATTTTTTGAGTAAAATAAACTACCAAATTCAAATTCTTTAATTTTGAAAAGTAATAGTGAAGTGAAGTAATGGTGAAAAAGGGTTTTAAAAAAATGTCCTATTTCGGATTTATCAGTGAATCTACCAGCAAAGTTGTTATTAACTTTATTTAATTTATGTCATTTGGATTAGGTGCGTACTTTGTTTTATCATAGAACCAGTAAAAAATCTTCTCAAAACCTATTTTAAAATGTATGTATAAAAATTTAAAAAACAGGAATCTTTACCTATACATAGCCTTGTCTAATATGCGCGGAACCGGTTGCAGCACTATTAATTGCAGGCGTCATAGTCATTAATGTATTCGTCTATACTTATTATTATTACTACTTGTTTAGTACCACAACAAATAGGTAGCATTTAAAGACAGGATAACAATATAACAATTTTACTTTTGTTATTTTACGTTAGGTGTTAAAGTAAGTAAGAGGCTTCACCGTGGTTGACATTTGCAAAGCTGCGTATAGACAGGGTTTTCAACCGTTTTGATCAATATCAAAAAATCATAGCGTAACCTGAATGTTATCAGATTCTATAGGCAACCAAACTGATGCGGAGTTATAAATAATAGCATCGATAATATCAGCGCTATTCGTAATCGTGGGTGACAATACAATGTGCTGTGGGACTTAAGTAACTCATTTCAATCTCGATTTCGTCCCGTGCTCGATACTGGTTGCAAGTGAAAGTGATCCCTTTTGAAAGTACTGAGATTTATGTAGCTCATTAACGAATACTAAATTATCATTAACTTTGACTTTAGCTCGTAACTAATTAAGCTTAAGGTGTGAATATAAGACCTTATTTAATTTAACGATTCCACGAAGAAATTGTAAAGAAGTAAGTAAAAACTTTTAACTAGTTTTTTGTTACCGCCCTGTGAATATCATTGTTAAAAATATAGACAGTAATGTACTAAAAATATTTTGTGTCTTAAATTGATAGATCTATCCGATAAATGATTTAGAACAGTATTTTGAATTTGATAGAATTTGTAATTATAATTACGACGCCAGCAAAAAGTATAAAAGTAACAGAAATTAAATCCAAAACATAACGAGTAGTCAAAAAATTATCCATTAGATCATTCATTATTTTAAGAGAAGCTTATATTAATAGGCTTGCATTTTGTACGACAAAAATATAGTAGGTAGATATTTTATGTTATATTCTATTTCATCATGACCTTTATTTCTGCAAGAAAACAGATGTTCTCGAGTTTATTTTTAATCATGCATACATGCACATAAGACATTTTATTTATCACATCGGTGCACGGTCGTAGCCGACTTAACGTTTGATGTAGACGCATCCTAATGATACTTGTTCTGCCGGCAACTATTTCTGGAATATGTAATGACGTAATCATGGTACGTTCCATCGAATTATTGTAATTACATGACTGATTGTAGCAATCTTAATGATGTTCAGTCGTAGGTGTGTTGAATTATCAACGTGTTACAGCCGCCATGGCTAGTTTGTTGATGCGCCGTGTTTTGTTTATAATTTACAATTGATTTTTGTCAAAATACCTATAAAATTTTATTTTTTATTTATATCTAACTAGAAGACCAGGTACATGTTGTTAGGCAACAAAGTTTATCTGTTAGAGTTTGGTTCATACCTTCATTTTCCACATCAGGTAATTCGGTTTTTAAGTTTTGTACACCTTTGGTAAATTTTCGTTACATCGGACAATTTTCGCTATGATGGCATTTAAAAATTTCTAATCTATCAGCACCATCTACCGGGCCTAACTGTGACCTTAAACTGTACTTAGCCCCTTTAAATTTGTATCACATTTTTTATTGAAATCGGTTTAGTCGATTAGGAGTTCAGTAACAAATACAAGTAGTAGGTACGCTTGAATTGTACCTATGACTAATTTATAAATAAAAAAAACTAATTTAATTTAGCCATTGCGCACTGATAAAATAGCTATCTATTGTATACAAAGCTTCTCAATTACGTAAATAGGTAACTACTTGTGGTATAAATCGCAACCTCCTTATTATATCTTGATCTTGAATTTTTAAAGCACTTCGATGACATAATTTCTTAATTTGCTATTGTATTTGTTTAATTACTTAGTCGCATGGAAATTAATCGTTTTAATATTATAGTAATTATATTTAAAATAGTCAGAGCAACGATAAAATAATTTTAAAATAAGTACAGATAGGTACGTAAGAAAAATATTTGAATGGCAACAATACTTGCAGATTCATCAAAGTTCATCAATAATTATAATGTAAGTCTGTGAGATTTGATTTATCTGATAACGATGGAAATTGATAATTTCAATTAAGTAGACAGTTCCTTTGTTAAAAAATTTGATGTTAGTTGACCGTAAATACAATGGGTATACTTTCTAATTACATAAGAAATAATGTCAACCAAACGTAACGTGGATACCGACGCGAAGAGTCGTGACTTTACTCAAATATTTTGTTTACGAATGTCACTGTTTTGGTCAACTTTCTTACTTCTTTACGTTAGCAAACTCGCCATATTAGGTTATACTCAAAGTCCTTACTAATAATAGGTAGCAAGACGTAACTTTTTACGTATTTTATTACGTTTAGATAATTATTAGTCTATCTGACGTGATTCTCAGTTAATTGTCTATTAATCTGTCCTTACATTATTATTGATAGTAGACGTACCTACTACTTCAAGCAATTGCTACCAGCAACTTGAAGCAGTCAACGCATACGATTATATGAAGCGATTCCTTCAAGCCACTTATTCATAGGTCTATGGTCAGCCTGAATATGACGTAAAATAATAACGAAATTACGAGACATCAGCTTGAACGGACGGCGCGCGAAAACCCGAAAAGAAACCGCAAGACTATTTATTCAGTTGTTAATACCAAGCACGTTAATAAATCGAATAAAACATTACATTACCAATAAATACGCATAATTTAATAGATCTATAAAAAGTTATAGTATTAGTCAGAACTTCGAAATCCAATTTAAATGCAATATAAAGAGTTTTCTAAGAAGTCTTATTCGCTTTTTGTATTCAAGACTTAATTACTCTATTCAAAGTTATTCTAACGTCATAACCATCGGTCAACGTCGATATTCCGCTTTAAAGCCCTCGCCAGTGCGTGTGATCGTGACTAAACTCCTGAAATGGTCATATCGTTGTCAGTCCGTGTGGCCTAACTAGTACACTATACTACCGCGAGACTTCACAACCTTATTACAAAGGAAATAAAGACTATTTTACAACTTCAAGTAGTAAAACAAATGTAATGTGTATGTGTGTGTAAACAATCGATACTACCACCGGGACGCCACAACCTCACACGCATGGATAATGCGCGCGCGCATCTATACAGCATGATGATGAGAATCAACGGCTTTGATATAACCCTAAACCACTTCCACTATCAAATATATTTTGACGACGTACTTTATTGCCTTATTTGTATGCTTGTACACAAGCGCCTTGACACACAACTTCAAATATTGGTGGATATCTTAGGTATTAGAATTTGGTATATAAATTATTTATTAATACCTACGTGTAGGATTTAATTTTGGACAGTTTTTTAAAACAATGCAGGCATATAGACTGTATAATTTATTGTTTACCATAATAAGTTATAGTCGATTTTCGGGCTCAAAACGGGTCTTCTAGTACTATTTATAAGGTTTGATTTAACATTGGTATCTTGTTAGGTAAGCTCAGAATCCTTTATTTTATCACTAATTCTCCAAGCACCAGTATCCTATTTTTTAATTACTAATTTCCCTCCCTTTCACAAAAATTAATTTCCCGTAATATATATTTTTTTACATTCAACAAAACTTTTCTGATACGCTGTACAACCTACTATATTTTATTATGACTACAAGCGACAAGAAAAATACAGTCGATTGTTAAGTAATGCGTATTTATAGGAGAAAGCTCGGCGGCTCAAAGCACGGGATATGAAACGATATGAATAATAAGTAAGAAGCTTTTGATATAAGTATAAAGGAGTATAAATAAATATTCACTTTATTGAACTGTGTCGCTTCCGAAGACAGTTTCGGTGAAAGGACAGTGTTACTATCCATATTAAACATTAAATAATAAAGAGACGGGAGCCATGTTACGTGATATATGAAATTGACGTGTGATAATCGTCGAACGAGATCTCAATGCAAGTTTATTGTTTATACAGCCTTTCATATTCTTCAAGACAACACGAATGGCTTTCACGACCTGATGCGAAGACCATTGCGTGGTTGTATTTATGAAAATCTTTTCAGAAACAGCAATGAAGGACCTACATATCGTTATATTTAGGAAGAGTCGGCATCATTGTATTAATTTCTCTTATAGCATGGAATTAGTTTTAACCAAAATATTTTATTCTACACAAATATTATTATCATCAGAGGTGCATAAAAGTATAATAATTAACAATACATATAAATTTCTACAAGTACAAACACTTTCTTTAATCAAATGAAAGTTGCCAAGATTGCCAAAATAAGCTCTTAATTATACAATCGGAGTTTAATCTACTCTTTTCATAGAATATCTTATAGGTATTCATTGTTGTGGCGGGTTCATTATAGTAGACAAAAGCTAGCAAGGTCAGTAGGACAAGAATGTTTGAGAGCATTGAATGTAAACAAAGAGTCTCAAGTTAAACATAACTGCATTGGATTATAAGATTTATTGACCTTTATTGACATAAGGTACTTTGTTTTATACCGTTGGCTATTGTTCATAATTTGTAGTAGGCGTAGGTACTATACTATCGCCACTTAACGTTGGTTCCTTTGTTGAATAGATTGATATTATATTGCCACCTGATATTTTACTGGCATTGAATTCTAAAGCTACCTATCATTACTATACAAATTGGAAGACATAAAGAATTGTATTGTTTGTCTTCTGATATAGGTAGGTACTCGTATAATAACTACTAACGGGAAACTAGGTAAACAATTTATCAAATATAGGTGCTTCTAATGCAATCTGGCCTCTACCCAACCTACGTTTTAAATACCACTTAATATGTTATAAGTGAGTAACTAGGCTAAGGCGAAAAGATTTATACCTACTCTCTATCAATATCATCAAAACAACCACTAATATATTGCACAGTTCGACTCTGGTATCTCCAATATTAGTAGTCATACTAAACCACGCTAGCAATTCGCAAAGTACAAATTGAATTTTCACACTTCGAAAAAGTCATACAAAACTCAGGTAGGCAGGTTTCCTCACAATGTTTTCCTTCACCGAAGCGCGTAATAAATAATTTGTAATACTTTTCTGTCTCAATTAGTAGCGATGAATAAACTAAGGTAGTGTTTAACATAAACAGCTGGGAGTTCGGAACTGAGCAGATTGAATCGCGTGCGCTGTCTACACCTCCCATCACGCACCTACATCGTCCAGGGCACACTCATTCGTATAATAGTACAAGAATGCTAAATTGGATAATTGAAAAATAACCCCACTTACACAGAATGACCCATTTTCTAGAATCGTATGGAAGTTTTACAATTGTACAACGACTTCAGACTTGTCTATAGATGTTCCGTTTTTTACATTTTATAAAAACTTTTGAACTTGTGCATTTCAAATTAGAAATCTTATCTTAAATATTAGATTTAGGTACTAAGACTCGCGATCTTCACTTTAATACAATAGATTTCGTTTTATTGTCATGACTTGAATAGTTAAAGTAGGTTATGGGCTTTCGTTTGTGCTTTTTGTGCGATATTTGCTCATACAATTTGGTCTTCGTTTAAAAAACTTAATTTAAATGTCCCATTCTCTCTTTCTCGGCACTAAACATTTCTTAACCGTCGTGACAACTGCAATGTTTACAGCAATACCATTTTGTTTACCGACTGCGACGTTGTGAAATTGTCAACAGCTATGTTCTTGCGATTTACAAAAAAATAAGTAGTTACTTATTACGTTTATAAGTACTTAATTAAGTATGCTAAGGTCACTAAGACTACTGTTAAGATATACAGTCAAATCATTTTTACGATAACAGTAACAAAATTATAAGTAGGTAAGTATAAAACTGTCAACATGGGGTTTTTCCTGCTAGCATCTTTATAGGAATTCTCCAAGTTCAGCACCCTATTATTTTTTATGCTAGGAGTTATTATATTTCATTTATCCTTGTCTTAGACATAGATTAAATTTAGTTGGTAGCCCATGTTTTTTTTACAATAAATAAAGTATTAGTAATGCTGTATATTATGTATATAATTTAGCAGAAAAAAAACTACAACTCAATAACTTATTCTATTGCAGTGCAATAATGTCACAATCCGCATACACTCACGATTCATACACCTGGCGCAGTATACGTGAAAAAGTTTAGAATTAAAATTACACGTGCCATTCGCCATCGCCGTGACCTAAAAGTAATCGTTCGATACAATACCAGCTTAGTAAGCAATTAGTTGCATCTGCTAGCTGAGCTATGCAACATGAGGCATTGGGTGTCAAATAGTGTCAATTAGGGGCTTTACATACAACGTTGACTGCACCAGACGGTTAATTTATATTTATAGCGACGCCCGCGGAAGAGTAATAAAAAAAAGTTTTGTATTTGTCCCATGAAAACCTATAATCTGGATAAAATCTATCCTATGTCCTATTCCTGGATGCAAACTGTGTGTCAAGTTTCAGCTTAATCGGTTCAACGGTTAGAGCGTGAAGGACCTACAAACATCCAAATATCCAAACATCTTTACAAACTTTCACATTTATAATATTACTAGGAAGTATAATATTATGAGATAGGTTATGATGAGGATACTTGTATTTATATCCATTACTTTGGCACGCTCTACAGCATAAACGACTTGACATATTGTAACAAATGAAGTGTCATTGCACTTTTGTTCATGTTCAATGTTTGCAGTAGGGTTTTTTGTTATCATATTAATGGTTACTAGTTTTAACATACATAATAGTTTGAAGCAGTATCAAGTAGTGTCTTGTAGCCTGACTGAAATTCACGAGCAGCTTCATAGTTCATACATACAAACATAGTTCATACAATAGCTCACTCATACTACTTCATCTGTCGGCAACGACGTATCAAAGCAAACCGTCTATGGCCAACCTTTAGACCTTTTTACACGACCTTTTTTTACACTCCGATAATGAGACGAGCCTTTTAGTATCGCTAAAAACGCGCGTTCTTGCCGAGTTGTTACCGAGGATAGTGTGCAAAGACCCTTACTAATACGACGAATTAGCATTAATACCCTATCTGCGATTCAGCGTTCGTGCTACTACCTACTTCGGGCCAATGGATTCGATATGACACATGTTTGAGCGAAGCGAACATTTATGTGTGGCTTACTAGTGTTGAATATAAATAGTAACTTATACTTAGGTACTATTGTATAACACTAATATATATTTGTGTATAACAATATTATGTTTAAATCAGCCTTACAACTTAGAGCTTATTGACTTAGTTTTATTTATTTAACGAATATTTGGATAAAGGACAAAAAAGAAAGTAATAATAAGCACACGCAAAATAGACAAAATGTATGTAGGTATTAGCCCCAATTATATCTAATGTGTTATTAAATAAATGCTATAGGTTCTTGATCGAAACTTCCGTCCACTCGATAGGATATTATGACATACTAGAAGTCGCCGGCGGTTCCGCCCGCGTAATTTTCCCGTTTCTGGAATTTTTTTTTTGCTGCTCCTTTCCTATTTATCGTAGCGTGATGCTATATAGCCTATAGGTTTCCTCGATAAATGGACTATCTTACACTAAAAGAATTTTTCAAATCGGTCTAGTAGTTTCTGAGATTAGCGCGTTCAAACAAACAAACAAACAAACTATTCAGCTTTATAATATTAATTAGTAATTACTATAGATATAAAACATTTTAATATTATTAGACATCCAACTAACCCTTCTCTTTCCAATCTAGCAGGCAGGTCATAATAAATTAACCGACAATAATACATTTTTTATTAGATGACGCATACTTTTCCACTGACTTGAATGAAAAAGTCGTTTTTACATTATTACGTCATTTTATCCGGTTTGGATACATAGATTATTTATTTCTAAGAAATCTTACATTATTGAATCGCCTAATATTTTAATTAGTTGTTTTGATTACATCCCGTGGTTAAATTGATAACAAACTTAATCGTTGTATTTATTTTAATGCAATTAACAACTTAGGGCATTGTATGTGCATGTTAATATGTCTTCTAGCTTCGTGTTTATAAAATATCAGATTTATTTAATCATTTAAAATATGATCAAACTTAAATTATTTTCCAATTTATTTAATAATAGTTTATTTATTTTCATTTAATTCACTTTGGATCTTGATTTCTATTAAAGATCGGTACTTTAAATGATACCTTACAGAAATAAGTACTATAATGACATAAATACTGTTTTATACAAGTTTTTACGTGTGTTCCATAAATGGTAGGACTAGTGACATTTTTGTCTGTTGGTCTGTTGACAACTACATAATAGGGCACTTCACCAATCGAATACATTTATCAATCGTATTAGCTTCTAAAAGATTATCTTAATATTGGTAACCTGTAGTAATTAAAAGAAAAACAATAAATCTAAATGATAAATCGATGAGTAACAAAAAAATATACATGTCTTTTCTGCAATGGAAGAACGTATATCACTTCATATAGATGTTGAATTTAAATCCAACACACAAAGAAATAGACACACTCATACAAAATATAACCCTACTTCTAAAATTAAAAAAATCTCTTAAAAACAAGAGAGTAACACAAAATCTAGATTATAAGAAAAATAATTAGGAAATCAAGCTACATAAGTCTTCAGCGAAGCGTAGTAATCGAATTACTGACGATAGACGACCAATGATATAATTTAACTGGTTTAATTCAATTGGACACACTAGAGGCCAGATAATTCAGGTTACTCTGTCACAGAATACAACTAACAACCTCTCTGGCTCATGTCGATAATATTGAGGTCGATTTGCATTAACTAATACATGAATTAAGACACGAATAAGTTAGCTGGGAAATAGTATTTCTCTCACTTCATTAAATATTGCTTCACCGTTTAAATCATGGCATTAAAAGATCTTAACATCTTAGCGACGCAACACGATGCGACGCTCAATTAAGTAAAGAATACAGTACTTAATCCATATTTCATTTTTGACAGCCCAATGCATTGTATTATCGGCTATGAACTATAAGCTTATTACATAACACTCGTTATTCAACTGACATAGTTGACAACCAAATAAGCGCCCGATATAAAAGTCTGTCGCAAGTTGTCGGAAGTTTCGACATTAGTTCGACACCAGAAACTTAGTAGCCAGATTATAAACAAGCGATGTTACGTAAATTAATACGAGTTTGTATGATTTTAATATGGCTAATTGATGAGAACGTGTTAGGTTTAGCATTGGTTGTTTTGTTTACGACATCACGACGTTACGATACGATGCGGACTGTTAGTTTTAAAACTAAAACAATAGTCTTAATACCATTATTCACCATCTGCAAGAAAGAAATCATTTATGTAATTACGTAATCATTTGAAGGAATTCCCTAAAGATTCCAGAGTCAACTGGAAACCTTATTTTATAGTAATGAAAACTCTTAATTTTTTCTTGTCTATGCAGCAGTGCAAAAATTGAGTAGGTACCTAATATTTAGCAAAAAAGTTTTCATATAGCTTGCGAAGAACTGTAATGGCGTAACATTAAAAGTATTTGTTACAATATTGTCGCTATCCATTACATAAACTAAATTAAAGTTAAATCTATTTAAGAAGGATGCCATACCTATTGTATCTGAGTTTAATTTTAATAATAACATTTGTTACGGTGTTACATAAATATATGTGACGTCGCCAGGGATGGATTAGCGGCATTTGTTGTTTCGTCAGGGCCTTCTTGTATGGGGTTTTCAGGATTCATGACGTAGGTCTCAGGCAAATAAAATCCGTTAGTGAATACAGCGAGTGACACAGTATATTATTTGTAGTAATTAAACAACAATATAGGCCTGAAGAGTAAACCAACGGTCCCGTGCTGAATCTTCAAGCCATGACATTCCAAGTCTAATAATCAATGTGTAAGAGGAGGTTGCTTGTCAACACGATTCCGTTCACGTACTGTCCACTTCATGACATCACGCTGTTTACTCAATACAGATTAATAATAATAATCAAATAAGTGTTTCTATATTGCCAAATTCTCGCAATCGACGATATATGTTATAAATATAATACTAATAGTAGCATTAACAATAACTTGATCAACCTGTGTACACAAATTTCGGAATTCAATCTATTTCAGAAACTCTTTCTGCTGTCGTTTGTATAATTTTGATTGTATTATATTTTCATGTCATATGGAGATACATAAATAAAACTTTAAGCTCTATCTATCCATTTCGACCCTAATGACGTCATGCATCATTCATATTGGCTTCAGGGTTGATTAGAGGTGTTGAAACGTGATACATATCGTAAAACATAGAGAATATAGACTTACCTCGAATGTTATATTCAGATACGTGACTCATCACCGTGATACAAACCAGGGCAAATAAAACCAACGTATTAAATCGGAATAAGCTGTTATCTGAAGGTTATTACGATAGAGAGGCCTTTTAAACTAGTAATTACTTAACTTCTTATATCGTTTTAAGCCTAGTTGTATGTCTCATCTTTTGTCGTACCTCGTTGATGTAAATCCATAGAAAAATCTTCAAGTTACATGTAAATTAATAATAACTTCAACTGTAAAAACAGAAAAAGTCTTAATATGAGCTAGTTTAAATTAGAAAAAAAAACAACTTAAAAGTTACTAAAATACCCACATAGATCTAAATAGCTGTGATTATACGGAAAATTAGAAGCAATGCCTAATTGAAATTAATGTGTAGATGCAATCATAATCTAAACACGATTAATCAGTCAAATTCCGATTAACGCTAATGTTAAACACGAGCCTAATCTCGTTATAATTAATGTTATTTTTAATGCTTTGTATTTTATTACGTCTAGAACAGTCGATCAAGTTGGTCACCCGTATGGACAGCTTGTTACATGTAATAGATCTCGCGTGATGGTTTTTGTGCGTGCCGTGAGCGGTTATGATTGATAACTACGACATACTCTACTTTGGTACTGCTGTACTATACTTTAGGACCGGCAATACCAATACAAAATACCGCTTCCGTTCTTCATCATACTATTTAGCGGAGTACTGTTTGATTTATGAATCGCAAATGTTCTCTTTTTTATTTAGTGGTAAGCTCATTACTGTCGTAATTGTTTATTTGTATATTGCATAATAAGTTGGTAATTCTAACTCGCTTGAAGGAGTGACGGAAAACTAGTTAAGGTTGTTTGTAATTTGACATTGGATTTTAATGATATTAACGAAGTACAAGGTCAAAATCTTTTCACCAAACGGCAATATCAGCTTTGCGAAACTCATACGCTCTTTTTGATTCATAACACATTGTCTTATTTGATTTTCTATTTATTTATGTCATAAAAATATTAGAAGAGGCCGCAAGTTTGTCATATTTCTAATGTCGCCATTACACATGAGTCAATCACCTATTGGCGAATGTATTGCAATGACTCGAAGATTTCGTTACGATATTACGTTTGACATGATTCCACCTAACATATTACGCTAATACACATCTTGTGCAGTTTTGAAAGTATTCCAATGTTTTAAAATAATATTGATTATGTAGGAAGCTAATGTTATTTATCATATTGATTTTGATGGATCGATGGGTGCCTGTTGATTTCAGCATCCTTTTTTATCCATTTTTTAAAAGAATTGATGGGGAGGACAGAAGGCAGAGCTAATATCAGGAATAGCCAGGGACGATTTTAAGGCTCAGTTTTGTTAAACTATTTCTATGCTCTGGATTGGATCGCTAGTCTTTTTCTAACCATTTATATCGTGTCCAAGTGATTAATATGGTGGACCTTGCTGAATAACGAACAAGTCAAAGCCACCAAACTTCTTCTTCAGCGTGATAGCTAACTATACAAGTAACTGGGTTGCGTAAACTTCAAGAAAAGCTCGTTTTGAAGGTCCTACCGTTTTGAAGGCTTACATGGACCGTTAGACCGGAAGAAAGAAAAGGTTAGAAAGGCCAATGTTCAGCAGTGGGCATCCAAAACCGCCAGTTGGATGTATAAGGCTATTGAACTGTTACGTATGCTTGAAAGTATTCTGCAGCATTTATTTTGGTTGGTTGATTGATTGATCAAGTTCATGTAACCCACTGACTTGATCTAGATACGTCAATTAAGAATTACATTAAGATTTTTAAAATTACTCAAGTTGAAATACAGCTGAACTTTGCGTTTACATAAATGATAATATCTTTAAAATATGTAATCAATAATATAATTTACATTCAGTGTCATAACACTTAACGGCACTAATTTTTGATTATAATCACGCCTGATAGAAATCTGATTTTTATTTTATTTTTTGATAATGTTAATACTGGAATGTCGTAAGATCCCAAACGGTATGGGGCTACCGTTTGCGCCATTTGGACGAAGACGTCATTTGTACGAGAGGGCAATCGAGGGTTAAACGGGACAAATCTCACATAACCCTAAAAGTCTGGGAATCTTAAGATTCCTGCCGCAATAAAGTCACTAGGATAGGTTCAGAGAACCATAACATTCGCTTAACTTAAAAACTTACTTGATAATTGATAAAAAGTAGTATGAAAAAAATTTAATGTTTACTTGATTTATTTCACACAATTACGCGATGCCTATCATAATCTAATCTATCAGGCTTGTCTTGATGTTATGAAATTGTTTGTCTATCTTCCGTAACCACAACCTGATACGGTTACGCTTTACGCTGCATCAGATGCGCATGCGTACGTAACATTGAATACGCAAAAGCGTGTAAACTGACAAGCTTCTTCTATATTGTCACAGTCTCACGGTTGTTGGAAAGAGTTATGATTCTCAAGAGAAATAGTAATATATGGTTAATAGTCATGACAGTTTGATATTGCACAGTTCTACTTTCTTGCTTGCTAGGCGAATCCATTGGATTAAATTTCATGTTATTATTGTTTTTGACGTAAATAGTCTAATGGATCCAATAGTAGGATCATCTTCGCTTGGTCGTAAACTTTTGCAGCACAAAACGCTAACGTATTGCCGGTTCTAAGAAAATCCGTCGTATTTTGACCTAATTTGACGTACACGTATGTCTGAGACAATTCACTTTTCATCTGTCCCTTAATAGTCTTTATTTCGCTAAATAAAAATAGATTTCCAGTTTAATAGACCACAAAAAATGGTACTTCATAGGATCTAGTATCACCTTGCAGGCTGTCGATATCGTGAATGTTCGACGCAATAAGCTGCGCGCGCGCAGACACGCTCGGGTGCCTCGTCAGTCCTTGTCCAACCGCGCGTATGGTAACACGTCTGTGTCTCTGTGTGATTAGCCGGTGTAAACATAAACATAGGGTTGGGTGTGACTGAGAACGTCATGGACCTATAGTGGTGACGCTCCTGGACTATACGCAGTGCACACATGATGCATGTGAGTGCTTCCTCCTTTTAATTGGATTTATAACTAGATGCTACCTACATCCTTTAATTTGTTGCTGATTATTAATTGTAACTTTGTGCTACGGGCTTGTGGGTGCTACAATAATTATGCTTAGTAAGGCTTTTTAGTTTTAAAAGAAAATATGTATGTAAACTTTTTTTGCTATAAGAAATCTCACATAAAATAAAAGTAAAATCAACTTAATAACGATAACGAGATGGTCATTTTCAGCAATCTTAATGATAAAAAATTCATGATCAGTCAATATTACAATAACATTTTTTTGGAATTATTCTAATATTTTTTCTTGTTTTGCAATTTTGGCGGTAAAGTTGAAATCAAAACAGGACACTCATAGCAATATTTCCTGCGATTTACTAATGCGGTAATTATTTAACTACTTACTGTTAACTGCAACGGTTTCTCTGTTTACCGTCGAAAACATAACAGCGGTTTCAAACTACACCATTTGTGTACTAATATTGCACCTGTAGCTAGAACTTAATAGTCGAGTCAAGTGATCTTTATTATCTTTTGTAGGTGTCGTCTTAATGTGTTTCTTATAAGACTCGTAACTCGATAGGTTCAGGTTACGAAGTTACATTACGCTGTTGTATTGTCAGACGGATCGACATAGCGACGAGTATTTAGCTACTATTTATACTCGTATACCCGAATGACTAGTTGACAGATGCACCTATGTTATTAAAAGGGCAATTGATGTTGTAAAAAGTGTTGCTTCCAAATTAGGATGTTACAATGTAGGTGCAAATTCCTTTCAACGTTAGCATATGGCGTAGCCGGCAAAAGATGTACAGCATATTTTAAATTATAATGAATACTTAAAATGTATGTAATAAGGCATAATGCGCCGGGCATGAGACCGTCATTAGTGCTCGTATAAAACAATTAAAATGTTAAGCTTACCGTTAAGTTTGTAGATCTATAGCATTATTTTCCTGTTACGTAGCGGTTCTGCTTAATTAAAATTGTAAAATATGAAAAAGTGTCTCTATAATTTGCCTTGCCGCTACGTTTACTACAACGTGCATAAGAGAAGGCGTCAGAAATTTACTAAATGGCCTTTTACCTGCAGGAAATATTAACTGAGAGGCTACAAGTGGTAGTTGTTTAATAATTCATTTGAAATTAATAAAGCCGGTAGAATTATGTCATAAATAAATGTCTTAAAACACAGGAGGGTAGTTAGTTAGTATCTTGTTTCGGTTGATTTAGTGTTAAATAAGTAGGTACCTAGGTAGGTACTACTAAGAACATTATGTTTACAATTTTAAGGGGCTCTTACATTTCTCTCGCCCTGGCATTTCCCATAGTCAGTTCAAATCAATGTTGTATTAAAATAATTATTTGGGTTACATGCTTTACGAAATGACTCGATTGGTCCATAATCTAGTTTTAAAGCAAGATTATGATTCACGTAATTTAAGAGCATGTAAAAAATGCAATTAGTTACATTAATTATTTCACTTGTCGTGAAGGATATCACGGTAAGGAAATGTCGGTTTCCTGCCAGATTTTTACTCGAGTGGATTAATGTTGAAATTATTCTTTTTCTTTTGAAATATTACACGAAATTTCGAATGTAGAGATTTGACCCCGTTACACTTTTATTTTTGTATATATAGTTGTAGATATACAATACATATATTAACCATTCATTATCATGTTTGAAAAAAATAGGTACCTACGTTTTTTATTTCAGTTCAGTAATTGCTTAATTAGATTATACTTACCTACTGACGAAGTTTAAGTAGATAACTCAAGTTTAAGTTTCTTTTTATTAATTTGTACATATATTCTAAAGATAATATAACACATTCTTAAGATGCAATACTTGTAGAAGACCTAATACTTGTAGAAGTTCAACAACTATTATTTTCCTCATAATCAAAATGCAAATAATACCAGCTTAAGTCATGGCAATTACATACGTTTACGAACGGAAATTGCATTTTAATACGAACTATAAACAATGTGTTTATATTACCTGGAATTAAAAAAAAAACTTCATTCAGTCCAAGATGACATGTTTTCATTATTATAACCTACCTACTTAAATTGTAGTGATTATTCCGATGACTGGTTATGACCTTATGACTAACATTATAGGTACCTACTACTAGTGCTGCGTTTACACTTTGCTTTGATAAAGCTAAAATGGCGCTGATAATTTTTTTTCCGTTATATTACTACAAACCATCTAACAATAAATTAAATAAATACAAGGGAATTTGTCTTAACAACTGGCTGTTAAACAAACTAATACTATTAATGTAATCTTTTGTATTATTCGCTAATTAATATTTATTTCGCGGTGTTGCATAATATGTTAATAAGACGTATTTTATTTACACTACTAAACATAACTATGTGAGTAATCGAATATGGTAATGCTTGATAAGTTTCTGACTATAGAGCCGACAATAAATTAGGTATATGTACATAATAAATAGTTGTTAACACATTGTTATGTGCCAACGTAGTAATATCACCTAGTTTTTCTTAGTTTTCAAGTAGGTTTGGAAAAGTTACATAATATAAATAAATAAAGTTTAATGTTATGAACAACTCAAACAACATACCTAATTTTACTCATAGTAATATTTTATATGTATATTAGGTACTTTGATAAAAAAAATAAAATCATAGTTATTACTATCTAATTTGTTCAAATAATGTGAGGTACCCAACGGGGGGTGGGGGGGCTCTCTCTCAGCCATCTTTTCCCGAAATTTTATTCTTTTTCTTCCTCATTCCTTCATGAAAAGTTAAAAACCCTTTATAAATATTATAAATTAAACATTGCGTTGGCCACAACATGCAACAAGAACTTGTTTTGTACAATGTCCTCCATTGTTTGTCGAACAGATCGCATAGTTCCTTAACAAATTCAATACTCGTACGAGATTAAGTTTGAAATAACCTATTGCCTCGTCTGAATAATAAGCGAAGCTATATGCCGGTATACAAGAGAACCTTGCGTCATGCATCAGGTAAGAAGACATTACAAAATTACCCACTATTGTTCTACGTTCGCGGAACATTGGGTGCGGTTATAAAGGGACGCCTATGACGCTTAAGACGGCATCCCTAACATGCTTTTTAACAATTTCAAGTACTTTGAAATGTAAACGGATGTTTGTAGTTACTGTTACAAGACGTACTGAATTATAAGAAATTACTAAATTTTCCTCTTGATAAAGTAAAAGTTTGGATCAGCGGATTTTTTTCAGTATATTTTTTACTGCTGTATTTTTTCATATCTTTTAAATTCAATCATGAAATCAATAGGTACGCAAAGTTTGACGCTTCGCCGACAAAAGGGTAAAAATAGTTTTCTTTTCAGCACTTACAAGAAACGATTCATAATAATTTTATTATTCTATTAATAAAGTTGTAAGATACAATGTGTTGTCGGTTCAAAAATGCATTAATATAACCCGCATATACATCTAGCTATTTTTCTCAGTGCGTTGAACGATCGACGGCTTCTAATACTTCTAATACAATTCGCATCATTGTGTTCATGCGTCTGTCCGTTCTCACGATCACAGAATCTAACAACATCACGTAGGAAGTGCTAGCGAAATTCTGTGAAAATATTCAATAGTTAATTGTAGTTTCGTAAGATCATTCTAAAGAGGCCGTCGTCACGTAAATGTGATAATACGTCTAGTAAAGTCAGTATAACGAGGAGAAAAGAAGATAAAATACTGTAAAATAAAATTGGTGATAACTTAAAGATTCCTTTGCATAAAAAAAAATTATTAGGAAATTAGTATTTAAACGACTGTTAATGTACCGAATGAAAACTTATTCAATTTTCACAAGACCGGAATACTTTTACAAATTATGTTTTTTAATTATTATTTTGGTGATGGTGTAATGTGATTACAATCTTTTTGAATACATTATTTTTTGAAACAAAACATCAACTTATCACTGTACCTAGTTTATTTTTTACGTAACAATCATAATTTATTAATCCATTCAAACAATAAACATTTAAATAAACTATGATAATAGAGTCAACTATATGAAAAATAAAAATGTGCCTAATTTGTACATAAAATAAAGTAGTATTTAGTTTGGTATCCTTATTCAGTTGTGATTGTTTTCCGGGAAGCGTCCACCGTGCGTGCAGCGGGTACCCGCGTAATGTATTCAAACTAAATCGTCTATTGTTGTGTTGTGAAGGAATCTGTTAGGTTATTGCTTTCTGAGCGAGTAAACTCACACTTTTTTAAGTAGCATTGATATGCACTAGAATATAAAGGAGTTGTTTTAGGGTCCCATACAAGAATTGAAATCCTTATAGTCCGTCCGTCTGTGCATTCGTCTTGGACCTAACTCAGAGACTGTTAGGACTAGAAAGCTTTAATTTAGCACGGATACAAATATTTATCACCTCGATTATATTTCAAAAACTGTCTTGCTAAAACCATTTCTTGGTTTTTTAGTGATACGTTTAGGAAATATTAAGTTTAAGTAACATAATTAACCCAACAGGATGACGAGTTATGATAATAATGATTATGATTGAAATATAAATAGGCTGCGATTTACGTCAATTTTGCTCAAAAATCTAACCCTACCCAATTACAGAACAATATCAAACCAGTAACTCCTATGCAATTTTCTAATTAATCGTTAAAAAACCAGCTTGATGTTACGATTTTTAAACACCAGTTAATTTAGACCGGCCTGTAATTGTTAAAGTCCGGTTAAAGGTAAAAGTGTGTCTGGTTTTCTTCCTACACCTACTCACCATTTATCACACATCGGCTAATTCGAATTCAGTATCAGTTTGTACGATAACAGAGTTACGTAAGAAATAGTAAAGTAGGACAATGGATGTTACGTGCATATACAGGTATACGGAAATGAGGTTTCCGATTGGTAAAATTTGGACAGAACGCAGTGATCAAGTAATATTATTATAATATTGAATATGGTGATTTGTAAATAGCGGAGGTTTAATCGTTATTGAGTTAGATAATAACTTAACATTGCAAATTAATAGACTGTAATAATAGTAATAAACTTTTATTCGCCTCTACAAATTACACAATAGATAGGTACAGGTTTTGTTTTGTAACACATGTTCAAAAATGTAAAGTAGGTAACTTGTACCTTCTTTAAAATGTACCTACAACACTTTTCTTAAAGGTACAATAGTATGTAAAAAACGCCACAAAATGCTCGTTAAAAAGGTAATTTTAATTCCAAACAATATTACAGCTTTCAGAAAATCTCCAAGTAACTAATCTCTAGGAATAATTTTAAGTCAAAGAGCGAATTAGAATTTCTTATCTGCTTACTCTGTGTTTATTAATAGTGATTTTTTCCTTACCAGAGATAAAATTAAGGTTAATTTTTAAGCTGAGTGTTTAAGTATACATTAATATAATAGTGCAGATTTTTAAGCAGTTATCTATACTATAATAAAACAGTAAAATAAATTTGTCTGTACATTGAGTATTGTTTAAATATCAACCGATTGGTTTCAAATTTATAACAAACATTCCTTACTTAAATTAATTGAATACGTGTCTCCCAGTTTTTCGATATTTGATCAAGAAAATAAAAAAAAGTGAAAAGAATGTACTAAATTTGAGTTTTTCAAAGATCGTTCACGGGCGACTCATGACTGATATCAACGTGGTTTTGAGAATATATCTTCCTCAACATACTGTTTGCAATATAATTTCACAGATTTTTCAATTTCGCTCTACAAAGGGTACAAAACAGGGAAGAAACTTTGAACCAAAAATACCTAAACTTTATACGAGTAAGTAAGTGCACAATGCTATATTTTTACTAAAGTGAAGCGCGGGCGGGTAGCTAGCTTTGAATTAAAATTGAGGATCTAAAATACAAAAAAATGCAAAAAAAAATTAATCGATCAATCATCATCTATATCTATACTATCTATATCTATACTACTAAATAAAATTGAAGTGTCTGTTTGTTATATTAAAATAACCGCTTTTTACTAAATGCATACGTATACACGATATACACGATACATATACCGAAATGACATTTAAAAAAAATGTTGTCTGTCTGTCTGTCTGTCTGTTCGATCCGGCTAATCTCTGAAACGGCTGGACCGATCTTGACGGGACTTTCACTGGCAGACAGCTAATATATCAAGAAGTAACTTAGGCTACTTTTTTTTACTTTCGTTTCGGCATAGGTTTCCCGAAGCGAAGCGAGGGCGGGTCCACTAGTCATTAATATTAACAGTTTCCTTTAAACACAATAGTAATATACCTAATAATTATTAATTTTTATTATTATGACTGGCGATGATGTAAATCATCGTCGGGGGAACAATGTTGCGCAAGTACAAGTAGAAAGTGGGAAACCGGCAAATACTCATAGTTAACAGCTTTTTACAACCGCAGCTGTCGTTTCGCTTGTTTTCTACGAAGTAAACAATTTTATGGCAGTGCAACAAACCAGTGACATGTGATATTATGCAGTTTGTAGCCATTCATTTACTTCCTTGGCTCACCGAATGTTGAATTCATACATCGTTCATTATACACGTTTCTTAACAATTTTTAAATTTGTATGTTTTAGATTTATCATCTCGTAACTTTAAGTAGTAATCTGTCTTTATTTAATAGAAAGAAAGGAATGCAAACTCGTAGTTTAACCTTTACAGTAATTATTATTAAACCGACAGGCAGGTAAATTTTTCGTCGGTTGGAGCAGCACAAGCCATCGAACCCATGTATCTTAAGTTGACGCAAATCCGATCAAATTTTTAACGTTATTGAGCCTCGGAAGATTTTCGGATAATTTATACCCATTTCATAATACGATTATTGCATAATACAGAATAAACTTTAGATTTATTAGAATAAAACGCATGCGTAGGCCGGACGTCAAAGGGCAAAGAGGAGATTCATTTGTGTAATAAATCCTCATTTTGTAATAGTAATGAAGCATTTGAAAGATTTTTCAAAATGGAATGATCATTGCCGTGAGGCGTAGGGTGGGGTCTTCAATCAACCGATTGCACATTGAGAGTGTAGTATAATGGGTGCATATTTCTACAACGAAGCTCGATGCATCGGACTCGACCACTGACCTAAGGGGGCGCGGTCCCTAACTCACCTCAATTAACCAGCCCATACATCGCTGACTGTAGGCTGGTCGTCGCCCGCATTACGTATCTGCTCGAGGCAATGTACTTTCTCCCGTAGACTTATTTAAAAACGTCTCCAACGCATGATTGACGCTCGGCCTATTGTTACCCAAATCGTTACATAACCCGATTCGATGTGCCGTCAATCACAGGAATATTATCAGAAGACCCTGTTTTGATAATGTGCGATGCGTATTCGAATGGTTGGCATTTAATTGTGTGGCAATAGATGTGTCCGTTTAACCTATGTACCAACACTTAGGATGCGACTAAATTAGACATACATTAACTTGGAATGACGCGGGGCTCTCGCAACGCTTCAACGAGTGATTGATCATCTTGGCAAATAAAATTCCCGTTTGGTGCCAAAGTGCAAATGAAAATCTGAGCCTCTTTAAGTATAAATTCTTTTGCGTATTATTTTTATCATAATCGTACATCTGTGTTAAACATTTTTCAATGAGAATGAATTAAATAATTATAAAAGTTCTGTTTTTATTCAAGCACAATATTTGTTTAATGATTCACGGTCGTTATAATGGTAATTTAATATTTTCACCAATTTGCCAGCACACGTATAGTAGAGTACCTATTCATTCACTCTTTGACGTCAAGACGATATTTGTTCAGCTTAAAGTCAGCACATCATTCATTATTTTTAACAGTTCTTACTTTATTATTAATTATGTTACTGTATTTCCACGAGTACCGTTGAAATTAACAGCCTTGAAGTCGGGACTATTATTTACAGCATTGAAATGTCAAAGAATGACTACCAATGTTACTTGATTGTGATTAACATTGCTGTCAAATTCAATTATGAAGAGTGTGTATGTGTATATTGTTGTCTTTTTGTCCTTATTTAAAATGAAGGGTGCAGTAAGAAGGTCAATGACCGCGTTCTTCACGAAATTCGGCCCAGAATGCATTATTTCGATTCACGGCAGTCCTACATCATTCCCAATCGAAAATTCCAAGCCTGATGTCTTCTTCGGTAACGGCGCTGCTTTCTTTATGATTTATGGTCGCCTCGCATCGTAATTACATCTCCACATTATTTATGGTCTTGTATTTATTTATTGTCTGGCGGCTACACTCGAATCTAATTGAGGACATGTTGATATTAATAAAATTGTAGTTGACGCGCTACTAAGTTATTTAAGTAGCGTGTGTAAGTTTTTTTAGTAAGTAACACGATTTAAGCACTCACGCTGGAATTAAATTGTGAAGATAAGCACTATGCTACATTAATTAAACACTTAATAAAAATAATAGAGTGTAATAAATTAAAATACTATTTCATTTGAAATGTGCTTGATCAAGTTCTCCTAGATCGTTAAAATAATGTTTCCGGTGCCGATATTAGTAAGGAGAGTTTCTCTGTTTATATTAATTAACACATGCCTACAGAAGAGCTACTACTGGACTAGCTAGCGTCCGTGTTAAAATTAGCACCTAAGGAAGCCCTGTACAAAATATATAACATGTGTAATTAACAGAGGAATACAAAGGCAAAAAGCATTTATGAGTTTTGTAAAAGATACTATCTTTGTACTTGATCATATCGTTAATGAGCAGAGCAGATCATAGCTTAAGTCGCTTTCAAATAATATAGATAGGTGCAACGTTTTGTAGTGACAATAATTTCAACTTAAGTCCAATACAAATGATTACTACGTGATACCTTATGTTCTAAAAATTGTCAAAGGTCGTAATGAGTTATTGTGGTTTGTATCAACAATACCAATATTGGTGATTGAAGTATAATGGTAAAAGATTTTTATTCAAACCTTTAGTACAATTGATTATCTGTATACATATTGTTATAAAGCGACATTGTCAACGTTCGACAGACCTCTTTAAATAAAGAAAGGAAAAAAAATACAATCGGCTTCCTACATACATTGTGCATATTTAAAGTATCATTTCACAGATAGTGATTGTGAAAGAGAAATGGGTTATCATAAATCGGCAATCGTCGGATTTGTTTTCACCGAAGATGAGTCGACAGTATTGGTGCCGCGGTATATCATTACTAGGACAGTAGTCGTCAACCCGCGGTTCACGAGCCAAATGCGGCTCTTTGGTCCTTGGCTACGGCTCTTCCGCGAAATGATTACTGCTCGCACGAAATATTACTTACATGTTGCTTATTTTAAACTAGGATTTATTTAGCAAACGCAAACTCAAGACTGTACCTACTCTGTATCCTTTATTTCCTTAATAATATCTTCTAAAGCAAAGCTCTTTGAATGATTCTAAATTATGTATTATCTATGGTTCGTTTGGATGAAAAGGTTGTTAACCACTGCACTAGGAGATGTGTCGCGACGACCCGCTGAGCTCTGACCTTTCGAGATGTAACGATTGTGGAGACGGTCACATACCAATGAATCTCCTTCTCGACGATACCACAGAAAAATGTTGATAATTCCACAGTAAAAATATGCCAAATTGAGAACGTATTGTTTTCATAATGAATATTTAAAACTTTTGTTAACAGTACCTACTATACATTTTGTATTGTAGTAACCCTCTTCAGTTTTATTTTTAGGGAAATTAGAACTATTAAAAGAACTGCTCCGTAATGATTGACAATTCATACTAGTATCAGAAAATCTTGATTATTGCTATCTATTGTATATTATGCATTGGTTAGCAATGCAAAACTAAATGTACTGTGCTTGCTATTTACGGTTTTTACTCGTACGATCCATAAAGGATGTAATTCACCATCCATCATTACCTCATATCCCGTTATTGTATAAAAGCCTTCCATATTTTTTAAATAGCGATGATGTTGCAATTTAAAGTAATAAAAAAATCAATCAATATAATTATCATTATAAGGATAACGGAGTGATGTAAGTTCCTTAAACCAAACGCAGTAATTCTATGCTCTTATGTTTTGGGGTTTTCAATATTAATATGAGTCATGCAACATAATTTAGTTCTGCGAAACAGTAAACGCAACACATTATTTCAAATTACTTACATTGAATACTTTGAGGCGATAAATTAATTTCTTTAGATGTTGAGCAACTTTGATCAATATAGCTCCTCATTAGGCCTAATTGCACAATTTATATCTACAATAATCTATTGAATAAAATAACTCACATACATAACTTATAAATTTAGATAACATTTTTCAACCTTTTCTATTATTTGCTAGTAGCTAGTAAGCTAAGCT
>LGAG01000144.1:624382-644914 GCA_001278395.1 Lerema accius
GCACAATTTTTTACTTACACCTTTATACATTATGTAATCACAGGTGTAACTCCATAGAAGTGTGTATAATGATAATAATGACATGTTTATTAATATTATGGACAACTTTCAAATCTCAAAATTATAATAAAAATCGTTGTAGCTCGAGCCGGAGAGCGCGGTTATGTTTTTTTTTGTGGTTGTTAATTGTAACTTTTAATTAACAATAAAGCCGACTGCTAAAAATTGGACAAGTATAATAAATAAATAATTGCCTACGTCATTCCCACAATGGGGACAAATCCACTGATACCTTACGCGTTAAAATCCTTCAACCCATTTATACTCTTGAGCGTGCCAATAAAATAGACATACATACATACATACACTCAAAAACATTACGCTTCTTCTGACGCAGTCGGGTAAAAAGAAACGGCGAAAACCCGCAAAATCTACAATACACTAAAGATTTACCTATTAGTAGGTACCTAATAAAAGTTTGATGGGTAAAGTAAGTTAGCCGTAAACTAAATAGAAAAACTAATGAAGTTATAAAAGAAACAGTACAGTACTTCAACAGCTAGTTAACCTCAACTTGAGTAACTAAGTATATCATCTTGTACTATTTAACGGTACTTATCAGGTTGGCATAATCTGAAGGTTTAACGTTAAGCGGCTTAAGTGTGTCCAGTAAAACGGGAAACGAAATGGAAAGATAAAGATAATTTGTAAAAAGCACAGAGTCATAAAGCACGCGTAGCTCACGCTCATCGTTTATCTATAGTTTGGGACAGTTCATTCCTTATCTAAGAACGTACGTACGCCGTCCCCACTTACTCCAGTAAACATTTGTCTTAGAAAGTGCAGTTCCGTGTAACACGTCCATAGATAACATTTACGTGCCCATTTTAATGCCCCGAATTCCTGGTACTTAAGCAGAATTAAGGTACAGCACAGGTGCCGATTGAGAAGCAAATAGGAGGTAATCGTATTAAGAAACACCTTATGGCTTTAATAAAAATGTTTCTAAGACGCCTTAGATACCTTCGATGTTATTAACCCCATTGTTTAAGCTTAAAAGCTTAGAAAAAGTATCAAACATGCTAAACATCGGTGCTTTAAGTTTGTTTTATTTTTCTTTTCTGATAACATTGTTATGAAAGGTTTTTTCTTGTTTTTATCCTATTGTTTTAAAGTTTTTTTGTTTGTGGAATTTCTGAGGACTTATCTTAGATATTCCTAAAATGTTAAGTACTTAAAAGGTGATATATTGTTCCGTTCTATTGGCTGCTTTGGCTTTAAATGTTTCTAGCTTTTTTGGTAATGTTTAACATAAATATCTCGGTAAATATTTGTTCATCGGTCCATAGATGTTATCAAGTTTACACTAACATAGCTATTACTTATCATATAAATGTTGATATAATCGTCTCTACAAATTAGACCGCATAACGGTGCTGGTGTCAAGATGTCTATTTGAATGAAAATCACGATGAAGCCTCAGGTCGTGGTTATGTGCACTTTGTGTAATTATAGTGTAATTATCTAGATCTAAGAATCTATTATGTTAGACAGGTTACCAGTTATACAAGGATGTGTTCCCATTCTACAAGCTTATTTTGCATTCCTCCACATTTAGGATCTTTGCTAGTTCCTGTTTTTTTAACAATAGATAGAAGTTTGTTTCTATTGTGAGAATAGGTAGAATAACATAGGCTATATATTTTTTGACAGCCCTAATTAGTAGTATTTTTTTTTGTTTTCTATAAATGTCTTAAACTAGGTTATTCTACATCTATTACTTCCTTTTATTACTAGTAACACTACATTTAAACACACTTCTACTTTGAGTACAATATCGTAAGTTACTTTGTCCAAGTATGCCTACGTCATTTCGTTGGAATGTCTCCTTAATGTTGTAGTTCTTAATTTCGTTTTGTTGCCTCAAACTTCGTATACATATAGTGACGCTCTTCCAGTTACTAAGAATTGCTCATATACATCAACTCAACTGGATTCGTGCAACAACAGGTTTTTAATATCTAAGCGATTGGGCAAATCCAGCATAATAATCTAAAAAAAAAACGACAATTCATATTGCCTATAATGCCTATGATGGATAAATATAAGATAGAGATCTCACGGCAATTTGTATGTTAATATAATACGTAAAAATGTATGATAGATATCAAAATCTATTGCAAAATTTAAGGAATATAATATACATAAAAATAAACAAAAATACCGACAATTTTGTAGCAATTAAAGTCAGATGAAGTGGTAAAAAGAATTTACCTGAGAATTATTATTGGCTTTAATCTAACAACGTGATCGATAAGGTCATTTATTAACGAATACTGATTAAATAGATGGTACCATAGAGTTTTGACCTTTAAGATGTGGACCTTCAAAAGATGCTTTTGAAGGTGAAGCTAATATTTGCTCACGTAAACAAGTCAGCACTACTCACATTGAAAACTACATCAGAGAATGACATAACACTAATAAGTTAAACATCGCTTTTGATTAACACCTCGTTACTGCCAATAGAAATTATGATTCGATACTCTCTTTTATAATAAAAGTTATGCTCATCTAATCAGGATTACATAAGATTTAAGTAGGCTCCAGATTTTGTTGAAAAGTATATAAGAAATAAAAATCGATCCCCAAAACCATAAAATTATCCGCGTATGTTATAACTTTTAATCTGAAAACTTTGTGTATATGTATATTATTATGTTTGTAAATATTAAAAACGTAATCACATGGTACAATGGATGTTATAAGGTGGATTATGTCTCGTTTCTTAGTCTGTTATTATAAGCGGCATTGTCACTGGCGTCGGTCGCCACGCTTGAGGGAAAATCGTCGTCCGGCGCCGGGACCCTCCTAGAGGTTGTAGTATCACGCCATTAGAATTTAGATTAGATTCGTTACTTACATTAGGAGGAATGAGCTCGCTCAGGTTACATTGTATTACGCCAACCAATTTATGCTTGCGTTTGTAACTTTAGCTTTCATTAACGACTTCATTTCTCGTACAATAAGAAATGCTTTGGTTAAAAAGTTTTGTCATATACGTTCCTCAAACATATTATGTATACATCAAACATTTATAAAAGTTTATTATTACTACGTTCTAACTACGTTGGTTTTTTGACAATTGCTGGAGTTTGTTGAAAATAAGGAACTTTCCACATACCAAACAAAGTAAGAAAGAGAGTATGTATCTTTTTCGGAACTCCTCTACTCTACATTTTGTGCCAGTTGACTTCCATTGCACTATGTACCTACGTACTTGTCGCGGGTGGTATGGACAACACAAGTAACACATCACTAACATCCATGACCCGAGCACAAACATTTATCTGTCACATAAATATCTGCCTCAGCCGGGAATCGAACCCGGACCCCTCGCTTCGCAGGTATGGCCGCTACCAACTAGGCTACGGGGTTGTTTATAAAACAATATTTTAATTGTAAATAATTGGTTTCAGATCGAGCGTCTTGCCCAATATGAGCGGTTGGTGGGAAGTGGATGCGCGCGGCGACGGGCGGCGCGACTGTCGGACCTGGAGCGAGTGCAGGACCTCTTCCCTCACGACTACCTTGCCCTACACGACGCTGATGCCCCTGCAGCTCTTGCCTCCCATCATGCTCAGGTAGATACAGCTGTTCACGACATTCTAGAGGTTTTAGTTTTGTTTAAAAACTAAAAATTTGAGAAAAACAGAAGCTGTCATAAGTTTCCGTAGCAATTAGTGGCATTTTTTATTTATTCCTACAAACGCAAGCAAGTATAAACTTGATTTGTTTGCAAAAAAAAAAATCAACCATCGTGTGTACTTATTCCCGGTCTGATATTCCTTAGCGTAATTTTCTGAACAAACATTGGTCTTGCTAAAATCTAAGCTTATTACGCTATCTAAGATCTAGGGAAACTTGCTATTATGTAGGCTTTTTCGTAAAAAAATACTGTACTTTTAAACCTAAAAATACTTTCTGACAAAAACATACATTTTTTTAAACATAAACCGTGCCACTTAGTTTTATTTCTATCACATGACTTGTAAATATCATTATTTTACATTCCAAACACCTACTTGTACCTACCTATTTGAAATATTTGAAAGTATATATAATTGTCGGTTATTCTGGTACGTCGTGCTTCACTGAACTTATTGCGTCTAATTGCGGAATTACCTTTCATTGTATATTTCGCTTTTTTAATCATTGCAAAATTGAAGGACAATTCCTATTGAGAAACTATTATATCCGAATTAAATAAGTCCGATACCTATTTATCTTAAAATCAAAACTTTGATTTCTTCTTACAATAACACAAAATATAATGGCCATAGCCCAAAACAACAAAAATATTGGCAAACTTCTGAAAGACAATTGCTATACAATTAAGTTTTTGATGTGACGTTTATAGGTAGGTATATGTGTATTGTGTATTTATCTGTCTGCTTGATATGTATGTATGGAATGCTGCTGCAAGATGATTATGGAAACCTATACGGTAATCAGGTTTCCTTACGGTATTTTACTTCATAGATACAATAACTTATTTCTAATTAGCACTTAAAGGAAATATCAGTATATGAAACTAGAATTCCTATGCTAGACTAACGTTTAAGCGACGACTAGAAGAAAGAATACTTAGGGTGTCCGGTAATTAATGGATAATCCTGAAAAAATGCCAAACAGTACAGCTTTCGCCGTTCGGAGAAGCCCAGAAAAAAATTCCGATCGATGTCCAAAATATGAAGGTTTTAAGAATAAACACATTTTTATTTATCTTACTGCACTTTCATGTACACAACGTCCCCAAATTGATGAAATTTGATGCGTTTTTCATGTTATCTTAATGTATAACGGGTTTACTAAGTATAATATATTTTTTCAGAAATCAAAGAGCCTTCGTAAGCGGCCGAGCTTGGATATCGGCGGTTCAGTGAGCGCTAGTAATCCCTCGCTGTCTCCGCGGACCTTCATAATGGAGGCACCAGTCCAACTCTGCACATTAGGATCTACCTCCCCACCGCTAGAACGCCATTTCTTCCTCTTCAGTGACCTGCTGCTAGTAGGCAAATCACGAGGAACAAACTGCTTTAAGTTAAAAGAGAGTGTAAGGCTGGCCGAAGTATGGCTATCTATGCCGGATGGAGAAGATACCGGCTTCTTAATTGGATGGCCAACTTTAACTGGAGTCTCCAACTACCTCGCTACGTATCCTACTCAAGCTGCAAGGGATACTTGGTACAGGTGAGGATTACATTTAATTTATTTTAGTTGGAAACTTCAGATTGGTATATTGGTTGCTGTTTGTTAACTATCCTTATCTGGTGCTGCTTCGTTGAACTTCAAATGTTATGAATGAGCACGGCGTGAGGCGCCTCACGGATTGAGGCGGTAACCACTTATTTATTATCATAAGGTTTGCTTGTTTCAAGATTATTTACATTAAAAAAAATATTGCTCCACTTTACTAAGCATTGAGCGTATTTCTTTCCAGAAAAATCCAAAACGCACTGAGCACTCAGCTGGCAACAGAACCAAAATCGACAAATATCCAGATTTTCTATAAGGACTTGGCGAGCTCTATTGAATTCGTAAGTATTGACTCAGACAACACTAACAACTTTCACTTGTTTTTACTTAATCAGCCGTGAAATGTGAGCATATCCTGAAATGCATAGTTAAGATTCGAATCACGTAGCAATCTCTGAGTGAACTAAATTAGGAATTCACAAGTGTGTTATTCAGACCTTATTGGTAATGCAGACTTGTGTACTTCTCGTTTTATTTGAATGCAAAATTGGATAAAACTGTTTGAATATGTAAAATAGAAGTATCTCGATTGTTACAAGTATCTCAATAACAATCTCAAATGAATTCACAAAATTGTCAATACATTAACTTGGTGGAAAAGGTGCTATAACGAGCAGAGAAAAGAACTCTTGCAAAATTTTGGTCTTTAAAGTTTGCTTTTATACGCCAGAATTAAAGCTGTAACAGCTTCCTTTCCCGAGCAAACTTACATCCAATACGATACTCATGATATAAAATAAGTTTATGATTGTCATCTATTCCTTTCAGTGTAAAACAGTATCAGTAACTCCAGACATGAGTGCACGGTGCGTGGTGCGCCAAGCGTTGCATGTCATACAGAACGGAACAGAAGATGGTGATCATGAGCCCGAACACGAGGGGGAAGAGGGGAGGTGGGGGGCAGCTAATGACTTCACTCTGTTCGTGCGACCTGGACGTGATGCTCCCCCGTCTCCTCTACAAGGCATGGAGAGACCGCATGCTGTACAGGTGAGAAAAAAAACGTTATTTTAAATACCATAAAAATATTTTTGTTTACCCGACTTCGTAAGAAGGGCAATGTTTTTTTAATGTATGTATGCATGTATGTAATTTCTATGTTGTGTGAAATGTCGTTGAATTCGTATCGATCGTACAATTATTTAACTATTGTATTCTTACCTTAAGGTAGAATAACATTGTTTATTTTGATATTACAGATGTCCAGAATACGACAAACTCTATCAAATGAAGATGGGTTTGACCTGGAGCATGTTAATGCCAAAAACAATCCTTGCGGCATTGTGTTCGAATTGAGAAAAAAGAACCAGGGGTTAAAGAGGTAAGTTGTCAATAAAAGTTATTATCGTCAGATATTCATTATGGACTTATACCAGTAACTCCCCCACCATTTTTTCATTTTTATACCTCCAATCTCTATAATTTATAGGCAGACTAATTTCGAAATGAATAAGTACCTACACGCGCTCATCGGCTTACTCGTAAACTTAGTTTATGACCTTACCGGACACTTATTTTATGTCGTACGTTTTACGTCCTTTAAGACCACACAAATGAAACATTGAGGCTACGGACGAATATTAACTACCCATAGCCAGAATATAGTTCTTTTTCCAGTCCTTTGAGTTAACTCGCGTCATCAGCGAATTCAAAATACGTTAGAGGAAAGTATTTGACCGTTTGACCTATATGGCGCAATGGTTACCACGCCGGATCGCCGCTCAAAGGGTTCTGGGTTCGATTCCCAGCGGGGCCAAAATTTTAATGATGAATTTAAATTTCTGTTCTCGGTCTGAGTGTATGTTTGTTGATTTCTGTGTTGTCCATGGTACTCGCTAACATGGTAGATGCTAATATGGAGCTATGAATGTATAGCGTTATTTAATAGTGTGTAATTGTCCGCAGCATAACAACCCCAGGGCGTGGGTTACGGTTGCTGCGTCGCAGCGGACGGTTGTTCGGCGTGGCTCTGACGCGGCTGTGCGGCGGCGCGCCCCCGCCCGTGTTGCTGCACGCGCTGCGCCGGCTGCGTGCGCGCGCTCCCAACACACACGGCGTGTTCCGACGCAGTGCCAACGCTAAGGCGCTTCGATTATTGCGAGATAAGGTATTGAATATTGGCTGTTACCTACTTAATGTATTTTAAGCAATCTCTGTAAACCCTTAGTGAAGAAAAGGTTAGGTACCTACCTATCAATATAAAACTATGAACCTCAAATGTTTGTCTTAACAGAAACAATACACTACAAAGATTGTACGAAAGATTAGTAAAAAAACTTTTCTCAAATATATCTTCTCCAGACACCACAAAAACTTCCAAATATAGATCTTAGGCATTTGAACTATTTCAAGGCCAGTCTTTATCCGAAACTGAGGCATTGATCATACTAGATCACACTTGATAGAAGTAGGGAGTATCCGCTCTTAGTAATTAATAACTTTACTTTTGTTTCAGTTGGACACGCTAGGTCCGTGGGCGGAGGGGTGTGCGGAGTTGGACCGCGCGCCTGTACTGCTGCTGGCCGCCCTCGTCAAGGAGTTCTTCCGAGCTCTGCCGCAACCTCTGCTTGCATCTGAACTCTACCCCGCTTGGCTACAAGTCTTGAGTAAGTATTTACTGAATGAGTCACATGAAAGTATAATTCAAGCGAAGTTTAAGTGTTTTATTTCGTTGTAGGACCTAGCAGCTAACTTAGCAAACGTCAAAATTTAACTATATTAATTACATTTTAAAAGAAGATAAATTACATTTACATCATAGGCTTACTTAGAACTTACTAGAATCTTTATGATATTTCCTAGTAAGACAAATAATTTAAACCTAAGTAAACTAGGGCCATAGCCAGTGTTAGTCAATTTTATGAGTGTAACTTAACTATTTCACTCTTGTTTCAGGTTTACCGCAAGCTGAAAAGGTTCCAGCAGTACGCTCGTTACTTTTAAAACTACCGAAGGCTCATTACAACATGTTGACTTACTTTGTTTGTCTCCTGCAAGCTATCGCAAAGAAGTCCAACATAAACCTAATGTGTCCGATGAATCTAGGCGTGTGCGTGGGCCCCAGCCTCCTCTGGCCCAATATTCCCTGTGACAAAGCTCCCAAAGCAGTGCCAATGGTTGTAGAACTACTCATAGTCAAAGCGGATGCGTTATTCGGTCCGCAAATAGCAGGTCTTCTCGGTAGTGGAAGTCCAGAATCTTCTAACGCGTTACTGGATTCAGGCGCAGAAGAAAGCGATAGTCTACATTCGGTTGGGATATCATTGGATTCCATGGAATTGTCGACGCCTCGTAAGGAAAAACTGTCTCTTAGCAGAGATTCGGGATTGACGCTTTCAGAAGACGATTCGAACAGTAACGGAGGCAACAGTCCGGCGCCTAGGAATATATTACATAGCTCATCTGCTCCCACTTGCAATTTACAGCAAGATCAAAAGATTAACTCTCGATACAACACCGACAGCCATAACGTGAATGGTCTTCCACAACTCAATCAAAGACAACAAAACATTTATACTAATAAGGCTGAAATGTATAGCACCGTTAACGAAGAGCTCTATACGATGCCGTACATGAGTGAACGTTATGTACACAATTCAATAAATATAGGAATCTCTAATGGTATCGACGAGAGGAATTACGTATCGAAAACGGCTGTGCAGCGATCGACAGCAGATATCTATGGTCAAAGTCCGGCAAAGTATATCACAGGCTTGGAACCACAGAAACCACCACGAAGTCACGTCTCCAAAGCAGCCCGAACTTCAAAGGTATACAGCATGTTCGCGGAAACCCAAGAAGTTGACAAAAATGTATCGAATAAAAATTTTAACAGAGCAAAGAGCTCCGACAATCTACTAGAAGCAAAACAGGAGGCCATCGATACGAAACGGGATCTAGTGTCTAGTCAAGAAAATATAGTTTACAGTAACATACACGACCTCGCCATGTTCACGGAGAATATTCAGAGAAATCAGTACCAAACGCATCCAGATATCGTACCGAATATGAATACGAACTACTCCCGCGTGTATCCAGGCTGGGAGAAGAAGAGTGCTAACTATAACAAGGACAACACTAGCTTGTCACAAAAAATATACGGGCAGCTTATTCAAAAACAGGGAGAGCCCTCGCCGAGCAAATCGGATGACAAGACTACACCGGCAGCCACCATTTTTACACGAAATGACTGGTCTCGTCAAGCAGCGAGAACTAAGAGCCTCGAAGTTAGCGAAGACGGACACGCTAATGTGGACAAGCCCCGCAATGGGAATTACGAAATCAATATAATTAACACTTGCCGGAAGAGGCGGTTCGATCCGGCACACATGTGCACTAAAAACTGCATAACTCTTTCGATGGCGACCGCAAGAGATAAAGAAAAACAAACCGGTGCTCCTCTCCAAAACTCCTACTCCTACGTCGAAAATCTTTCCAGCAACTCTGACGACAGTAAAAAGTGCAGAAATCGTAATTATAACTACAACAAACTTAACCAGTCAAAGTCTCTCGCGAATATAATCCTGCAGAGCGACTCGAGTAGCAACGATACTTTATATCAACCAAAAAATTCGTTCAACAGCCGATCGACGGAGTCTCCGGCGAGCGAAAACTCCTTCGAGAACTGCTACACGACTCAATACATAGAGCCACTGTATACGTCCGTGTATAACAGGCGAAGGGATATTTTCCACGAAGAAAAGGCGGCTAACATGTTCTCATCGGACATTTATAAGGCGACGCCTACTGCGGTTCAGCCTGATTATTCCGCGGAGAAGGAACAAAACAATAACAGTAAGAAGCCCCCGCTCATGCCGCCGCCGGTGCCTCCGAGAAAAATGGTATATCAGCGAGTATTGAAGAAATTTCAACCGGTCCACGTGAATAAAGACGACAAGTCGCGCTCCAAATCTGTACCGCCCTTATACAGAGACCCACCGAATGGAACCGACAAAAATGGACAGAATGGTATAGCTTTGGATTGCTCCGAATCTGACACGGAATCCGAGTCGTACGTTTGAATGTTTCTAAAGCACAACATATCAAAGTATGGTAAAGTAGGTGCAATGATTGTGTTCGAAACATTGAACTAGACACACATTTATAAATCTATCGGAACTAAAATGTGTTAAGCGAAATAAATCTCAATGTAAAGATCATGACTTGTAATATATCTATGTTTATACTCAGATTGCTACTATAAATAGTTGTATCTATATTTGTGAATCCCGCCTTATTATTTCTAAAATAATATGTGACCATAACTTGAGTTATTTCGGTGATGTAATTCCAAAGACGTAAGAATAGTTTCAAACTTAATTAATAGATTACGTAGCAGATGGTCGAATAGAGAAAATATTTTTATTTTTTACTTTGTGGATTTTTACTATTTAACTTCAGCCACAGTTTTAGAATCTTGACGATTGGATAGGTGTGTAGTTACACGTATAGCTTATTATCTACTGTGTCATTTACGCTAGAGTAATAAATTTTAATATAATATCCTTATTGAATTATAGTAGAGCCTGTAAATAATGTACGATAGTGTACCTATATGTACCTACTTACGAAATAATTATTAAATTCGTATTTTTAATGAAATACACATTGTTTTATTTCTTAGACTTAAATAATTTTATTTTCCATTTGTATAGTTTCTTTAGTTTCATTGAACGCGAAGACAGGAAAAGGAATAGAAACAAAAATTGCGAAAACACTAGTGGTTATATTGTATTCCAGTTAATTACACCTTTTCACTTTTTCCTTTTATGGGTTCAATTTCATCCCAAGACTCTTTCTTAGTTGAAGCAAATATTATAAACTGCAATCCACTCAAAATGCAAACCAATGAACCCGTGTAGAATACTGGCCTCCAAGCTTCTGCGTTTGTCTACAAAAAAAAATAGTTTAATGACATGTATTTGTACCGTAAATACTCAATAGTACTCTACACTTACACAGTATATTAATAAAAAAAAATCAAAGCATTAAATGTGAATTTCCTGAAGACTACAGTTCTATACCACAATCAATATCTCAAATATGATTAGATTTTTTTAATGATAACTTCATACCTCATTATATTTTGTAAAATACGCAGTAACAAAAGGCGATATGATGCCCGCAGCTGTTATTATTGAAGTTGCCAGTCCTGATAATGCGCCTACAAAATTAGATGTCAAATCATATGCATTGGCAGCACTAGAAATCGTAACATTTCCATTCAAAGTAAATGCCGCGATTATCATTACAACATATACAATAGGAGAGTATCCAGGTATCGCTAAGCACAATAATAAGCCACCGGGAATGATATGTGAGCAGACAGTTGCCAATCTTCTTAGTGCTGGTAAACTCAATATGTTTCGTTTAAGCAAGAAATCCCCTACAGCACCGAATGTAAAACATCCGATTGATCTAAATAGATAGATAAAGCCGGATAGGGCTCCTGTTGCAGACATTTTATATCCGAGGGCGCTGGACAAGTAACTTGGAGCAGCTGTTATCACGAAGTAAATACCCCAACCAGTCCCAAAATTGACTATTAGTAAAGACCAGACAGATAATGATTTGAACATCCTTCGGTAGGGTGGAAAACGCTGGAATAAAATATGTAAATTAAAAAAAAAACAAGTTTAAAAAATTTAATACTCATGGCAACGATTCTTAGATACCTTTGCGATTTTTGAATTCTTGGTGCCCTCGTTTATGTATTTCAACTCCTCCAACGATATTTTCGGATGCTTATTTGGCGAATCGTAAGTTAAAAACCACCACGGAACGCACCATAGGAGAGCGATGATTCCAAAAGTATAAAATCCCCATTCCCATCCAAGCGATTCTATAATAATTCCACACAGGATCCAAGTCATAAAGGTCCCAATTCCCCCTCCAATAATGGCCCCTAAGAACTTGCCTCTTTCAGTGGGGACTGCCCAAGCCCCTACTAGTACACACAATGCTGGGTAAACAGAGCCCTGTAATAAAAGTAATTCATTGCTAAATTATTTACTATAGAAATTAAAAGACCGCTGCACTGTAACTTTATTATATTTATACCAACACAAAATGTTACAATCTAAATATAAAATTAGACTACACTAGTTCTCAGCAATCGTACCTATAGATAACGATGCCAATAATTTCGATTATACTTCACGAAACATCGTGAGACTTACACAGCATAATCCGATAGTAGTTCTGACGACGACCATCGTGATATAACTGTGTTTAGCTGCCAGGGGGCTGAGGAGTGTGAGCAGGCCACTGATGACCATCACTACGAGGCACACGAGCCGAGGACCATACCGACTGGCGACCGCTCCTCCAAATAAATTTGACACCAGGTATCCCCAGAAGTAACTGCTCAATACCTGAGCTCTTTGAAACGGTGTCCAATCCAGCGAAACCTGCGATCGCTTATAAAAAAATATGAGCTTAAACAAAAACCTATAAACATCCCTAAATCAATAACTAATAGAGATTTAAAATCGATAAAATTCGATAAATATACCCATAATAAGTATGTCAAGCGTAATGAATATTACAGGCAATTTGATTTAAACTCATATGTAAATATTAATTGTTTAACATTTTAAAATTGGAATATCAAAAAACTATAATCTCAAGATAAACTTGTCTGGATAAACTTGGAGTCTGTTTAGTTTCTGAACTTACGTCATAAGTAGCATTACTTGTTGGGACCATAGCGACTATATTGACGCTAACATTGACTCGCAACATGTAATTGACATAATTATTGAGGAATATCATCAGGGCTATAACCCAACGATATCCTATATTGCCTGTGAAAATAAAAAAATATATTTTAGTTCATATTTAATTATCAATCCATATTAAATACATACCGTATTTAACTTATAGCATTACATTTAGCGTTACTTCTAGTATAACGCGTATAGCTTATTAAGTAATGGGTAATTATTATTCATTAAATTAATTAAAATCGCATCCAAAATACGTCGTTTCCGAGCGCGAGTAAATAAAAGCGTTAATGCGCACAAACTAAAAAAAAAATTATTTCAGTGTAGATTGCAGCCTAATATTGAACGCTTAGTTTTATTGTATGAAAAATATTAATAGCTCAGAGTTTACCTGTACATATAGCCATAGTAGAACACTACACCATGAATTTGTAAAATATATTAAAAAATATCGCTTCAAGTGAATTGTTGAAATGCTACTGAATGATCTATCTTACTGACATTGAATATTGTTGTGATTTGATTCACCGTGATAAACCGTTACCACTGGCTTACAAAATTTAATACGCATTAATACACTCATATTGTCGTCTATTCAATTGTATTAAATGTTTAATGCACACGCAAATAAATCTTACGAGATAAATGAAGTAAGTAATTCAATAATCTGCCTTGGTAAATAATAATGAATTGTCTGCACGCAGAATCTCGGTTACTTTGTAGGTAGGAACTATTGGATATATTTGCGGTATTTCTTGATACTTAATCTGACCAAACTGTAAGCCCTCTGCCCTAAGGACTCTTCCCCTTAGTTTTAACTACTATCATCTTTATCTCCATCGTCATTGGGTCTTGAAAATTATAAGGTAAGGTGGGGTAAGACTAACACACGGGGCAAGACTAACACTGTCTATTATCTCGATATGCACTTGAAGAAACGACATGTGTGTGTTTTAGCCGAGAACATTTACGTTTGTTCTATCTTACAGACTGGAAGAATTTAACATTTAACAGTGTTAGTCTTGCCCCGTGTGTTAGTCTTACCCCACCTTACCTTAGTTGTTTGAAAATTCGGTGCAGCCAATTGCTGGATAGACTAAGGCTGAATATAAAAAATAAAACTATTGGCTTACACTACTTTTTACGTTTTAAACTATAGGTTTACTATAGCTCTTTGTTATTGCAGTTGTATTCATACTTATTGCCACGCGTCTCTTGCAATTACTGGTATTTGATAGTTGGATGCAAGTAAAAGCTGGAAAGTTTTACTCTTAATTTATGCCTATTGTATAATTTGTTTGCAATTTTTCATTGCATCTCCCATGAAATACTTATATTTTTTTAGAACCGAGAAGGGAGTCTCGGTTAGCGAGTGAGAACACATCAATGATTCCCCTAAAAATATTAACGGCGATGATAATACCATAACAAATCGATGCTGTGAAGTTTCTAAAGCCGAGCAAAGGTGTGCGTTACAACTAGTAAAGAGATATTTGTATTGTACAGAAGATTATTATATAACAACTAATACAAAGTATTTTGTTGACCGAACTAAACATATCTTAGATAATTCTATTACTTAGTTGTGTATTAAAATATGGATAACCAAGGAACGTTATTTAATCATGTTCAACTGCATCAATCAAAGCGTAATCATCGGTAAATGAAAACTCACGTTAAGATAGGTAGCAATTAAAGTTCTCTTTCTTTTGTCATCTATTTGCGGCCCGTTTAAAACAAGTTCTATATCTAAATACCTAGTTAATTTTCAAAGTAAAACGAGAAAACTATCACTTTAAAACTTATAATGGGTATGGTAAGCTACTATCTCAACCCATAAAGTAGGTATATGTATTATAGACTCAGCCTTCAGAACAAAAAAAATAGATTGTTTTTTTTTCTTTTTTACGTAATAAAGGCACGGAACCCTACACTGCGCCGGGCCTGACACACGCTTGGCGGATTTTTTAGTTCCTTCCGTTGAGTTATCTTCTTTATCTTAATCGTAATCGAGTAGTGATGAAACTTGTTTATAAATGTCATACTTACAACATTCATGTAGGTATTTTTTTTGTCTGCAATATACAAAATAAAATTAAAATAAAAATGATAAGGATTTAACCCTGTGTTTTATCACTACCAGCCTTAAGAAGTTATCTTTTTACTAAGTAGCTACACTTTATATACAAAATAGAAAGTAGTTTAGTAAGTTTATAAAGTACAAAGTTTTTAGGGTATTTAAACTTTTCAAAAATATTCGTCGTTTCCGACCCAATAAAAATTGTAAAATATATCTTTAGAGAGGTTTAGGTCACAGTTCCTACAGGACCAAGTTATTTTTTTCGTTTTAGAATATTTATTAACTTATATCAATTAAACTTGTTGTTTAGAAGAGTATTTATTTAGTTATTTATTTTCATATATTTTATTTATTTAAAAAAATATTTTTTCAGGACAATGTCAGTAAAATTAGGGAAACAAAAATAAAAATGCTAAGGTACACGAATTTTAGTATTTATATTGAAATAACAGCGAGTTAAAGTTTTTCACAATCTTTCTCTTCTGTATTGGTAATTTCATCCCAAGGCTCCTTCTTAGTCGAGCTAAATATCATAAACTGCAATCCAGTAAAGATATAGACTAATGAACCTGTGTAGAATACTGGTCTCCAAGCTTCTGCGTTGGTCTAAAAAAAAAATTTCATGAAAAAATTTGTCTCCTTTTGTAGGTACCCCTATAAAATATTTCTTAATGTCTCCTTTTGAAAGTAGTCCCCATAAATTATAAACATGTTTCTATAATATGTAGCAAATTGTATTGAAATTTTTATCAAAGAAACTAAGATTAATTGGAGCATTAGAACCTAAGGATTCAAATTATTGTAAGTTTATTGTTTATGTAAGTAAAATTGATTTTTTCAATGGCACATTTACACTGAAGAATATTTAACATTTATTAGGTAAGTACCTATATTTCAAAGGAATATCTTTAAATAATAATGTTATGATTACATACCTCATTATATTTTGTGAAATACGCCGTAACAAAAGGCGATATAACACCAGCAGCGGTTATTGCTGCAGCTGCTATACCTGACAATGCACCTACAAAGTTTCTTGTTAAATCGTACGAATTGGCTACACTGGAGACCGTAACATTTCCATTTGAAGTAAGTGCTGCGATTATTATTACAACATATACGATAGGCGAGTATCCAGGGATCGCTACACACATTAACAGCCCACCAGGAATTATATGTGAGCCGATAGTTGCCAATCTTCTCAGTGCTGGTAAATTCACTATATCTCTCTTTAGCAAATAATCTCCTACAGCACCGAATCCAAAGCATGCAGCCGATCGAAATAGATATATAATTCCGGATAGTGCTCCTGTTGAAGACACTTTGTATCCAAGGGCGCTGGACAAATAACTTGGGGCGGCGGTTATTACAAAGTAAATACCCCAACCAGTCCCAAAATTGGCTATTAATGCAGACCAGACTGACAAAGACGTCAACATCTTTAGGTAGGGTGGAAAACGCTGTAATAAATAATATACATTTTTAGACACCTGACTCAAAGAAATAGAAAATGAACAGATACAAAACTGATCATTACCTTTATTTTTTTCGAGTTCTTAGTACCCTCGTTTATATATTTCAATTCCTCTGACGATATTTTCGGATGCTCCTCTGGCGAATCGTACGTTAAGAACCACCACGGGAGACACCACATGATAGCGACGATTCCAAATATATAAAAACCCCATTCCCATCCAAGAGATTCTACAATTACTCCACCTATGGCCCAAGTAATGAAAGTTCCGATAGCTCCACCAATTATAGCTCCCAAAAACTTGCCCCTTTCAGTAGGGACTGCCCAGTTCCCTATTAGTGCACTCAGTGCAGGGTAAATGAAACCCTATAGAATAAAAAATATTGATAAATGTAACAAAATTTAACAAAGCTTGATAATGAAATCTCATAAGCGTCGCGTGTTGGGATTTTTAAGCCAAAAACTGTTGCTGCAAAACACTAATATATTGTTGGTATCTTACACAACAAAATCCGATAGTAATTCTGACGACGACCATCGTGATATAACTGTGTCTAGCAGCCAGGGGGCTGAGGAGTGTGAGCAGGCCGCTGATGACCATCACTACGAGGCACACGAGCCGAGGACCATACCGACTGGCGACCGCTCCTCCAAATAAATTCGACACCAGGTATCCCCAGAAGTAACTGCTCAATACCTGAGCTCTTTGAAATGGTGTCCAATCCAATGTGACCTGTGAGGACTGATTGAAAAGCTAAGTTTAAACCAAAACGTCTGCCTTAATATTTTAGTTAGCGCCTGTAGAACCTTTTCAAAAAGCATCAGTCTCAATAGAATATTCGGCCACTTGTACGGATATAGATTTACTCAAAAGATTCTGACTTACATTGACATAAGTAACATTATTTGGTGAAACCATTGCAACTAAGTTCACGCTCATATTGACTCGTAGCATGTAGCTGGCGTATGTATTGAAGAATATCATCAGGGCTATAACCCAACGATAGCCTATTTTACCTGCAAAATTTTAAATAAATTAATGTTGTACTTAGCAAAAAATCATTGTAATTTGGTGAAGTTTTAATTTTAATGTAGGTACTAAATCAATTTATGTATAATTAACTCGGATTGACGCAGGTCAGTTATGAGGAGGTCCAAATTCCCTTATTCCAGTGGGAAATACGTGGTTTCTGTAACATTTTTTGTGTAGAGTGCACTATTGTTCCAGTCCATAAATTGATAAAACCAACATCCAAATCTAAAATATCTGTGATTAGTGGCAATAAACAAATAGACAAGTATACACAAATCATTGGTGTAAAATCTATTGCATTTAAAAGACAAACACCACCAATATTATTGGGTACAAATAGTTTCCATAAAAAAATTTATCAACAGAGTTTACCTGCACACATTGCATTGGAATAATAATTATACCACTAATTTTAAAATATCGTTATTGCAAGCGTCAAATTGAATTGCTAAATTGCTACTGATCTGTCTTGCTAACAATGAATACACAATACTCGAACGACATAATGTATATATACTGTATACACGATACAGTATATAACACTACGCCTTTACAACGCCCTTACGAAAATACGAACTTGAATATGCATATAAACACTTGTAATGTTGACTTTTGTATGCAATCTTAATATTTTGCACAAGTAAATGAAGCTACGAGATAAATGGAACTAAGTGAATACATATATTTCGAAACCCCTAATCTGTTAACAGTAAATACTTATTATGAATGTATCTGCAGAAAAATTGCTTTATATTATTACATACGACCTAGATACTACATACATATAGTTTACATACTATATACAATTAAAATGTTAAGGAGTTTCGTACGCATTTATCTGGTGTTACTATGTCAAGAACACAAAAATGATGCCTATATTTATACACCATATTAAACTAATCACTTGTCTGTATTTTTAAACTACCTATGTCATAGAAATGCAATCAAATTGTTAGATTGTAAAGATTTAAAACCGAGAAAAACCGCGAGTTCTAGCTAGTTAGGAGATTACTTTTGTTTAGCGCAGATACAACGAAGATATGCTGCTTATCATAATACAAAGTATCTTGTTGACCGAAGTAAAGTTATCTTTAACATTAGTATTTCTGTATTAATCTACGGATAACCAAGAAGGTTATTTACTGACAGATATAGAAAAAATATACGTAATGGTTTAACAAAGGCTGTTTCTAACTAGGTAGGTACGGCAACTCAAATATCTCAATAGCGAGAGGACGGTAACAATTTTTTGATTCATTATAAAAGTGTTGTTTTCTGAATATTCTAACATAAAATTCTTACTGCGAGTGCTTTTTATTATAATTAACTAACGATATTAGTTTCTACAACTGTTTAGGGGACCTTCAGTATCCACCTTGTTTCCTAAAGGCGAGACTTTTACGTATAGAGCTCATTATAATTTTATTATAATCACAAGCTTTTTTAGGATAGGAGGTAATTAAAAGACATTTTATTTTCGTTTAATTATTATTCAGACTTGGTCAATAGACACTGAAATATTTCAAAAATACCCTCACAGTGAGTAGTCAGTTTTATTGAGATCCATGTATTTATTTCTGTACTAAAATCTTCAGTGAATTTTTCTTCATAAACATATTTCAGACTTTGAGTATCGGATCCTTTATTAATATACGTATGTAATATAAAATCTTCTTATTTGTTTCTATCCTTAGGGTCTATGACTTTTTCAGATTTTTCTTCATCAATGGGCGTCACAATATCATTCCAAGTCTGGATCTCAGCGGTACCAAATATGATAAAGTATATAGCCGTCCCAATATACAAGGAAGCACCTGTTATGAAAATTAGTCTCCACTCCGCAAATCCATTCTAAAAATAATGCACAATAATGAACGTTGGGATAAAAAGATCACAATTAGATGTTTATGAAAATGATGTGCAAAATAGGGTATAAGCTATTCTCGTAATAACTGACAACCAAGCAGATGATCAAGATCATTAATGGCCAGCTTTGCCCGATGAAATCAGTGGCCAAAGTGCAATTACCGATACATTAGTTATTGGGTGGAACAAAGTCTGTCTAACGTCACTGAAGCCTCCAGCACCGATTAGAAAATAGTTACCCTCCAGTCCAATCTGTTTAAAATTTCTGTCTGGAGTCTGTATTGAATACTACCCTAACATAAAAAAACGCTTACCCCATTCTTGGTAAAGTGTGCAGTAACGAGCGGTGAGATAAATCCAGCGGTATTAGCTAATCCGTTCGCAATTCCATACAAGGTTGCCGCGAAATTAGGTGCCAAGTCATGATGATTGACCAAATTCGTAAGTGTAGCAGCGCCATTAATACCAAGTGTAAAAGTAATGAGAGCTACAGAAAGAAGGGGCGTACATCCAGTGTAACCCAATGAGATTAAAAGGAGGCCAGGAATTATATGAGAAAACAAACAGAAGAATTTTCTTATAAAAATTGTCGATACCCTCTTTGTTCTCACGATTCTGCAAAAGAAAGTAAGGATTAGGTTATTACTAAACATCGTTCCAGCGTTTTAGGTTTAGATTAATAAAAACGAATGTGACTTGAGGTAACATGTCTTTCCATAAGAAAACAGGCAGCAACAGCTCGTCATATTCCGGCAGTCAGTACATCTTTCATTTTTTCTTTTCAAGAAGAATTTTGGGCCAGTTCAAGATAGATGGACAATGGTTACGACTATTCTACGGATCTGAAAAAAGAGTTATACTATCAACGCATCTGTTATTTAATATTTTCTTACCTGTCCCCAATAGCTCCAAAAAGGAGAGAGAATGACATTCTAGCCAAATATGGCAGTGAAGATAATATGCCCGTGGATGACATTTTGAATCCCAAAGCCGTATAAACGTATTTCGGAGCCGCCGTCATGATAAAATAAAATCC
>LGAG01000144.1:645619-699691 GCA_001278395.1 Lerema accius
TTGTGGCAGTCTATGCGTGGACTCCCATAGCACGTCATAATTATGTTCGTTTGGTTGCCTAGTACGTACCGAGGGTTGAACAGACATTAACATCGTCAGGAAATGTTGCTGCAATACATATTATTATTCATATTTATAAAAATCCTTTGCTCCTCTTTACAGAAATACCGAGATAGCTACTTAGAAATCTTACCGCAGAAGTTCCCATGATAAATCGTACTGCCACCAGTGCCATAAAATGTACCCGAGCGGCTTGAGGAGACAGAATATTTAAGATTCCACAAAGCAGCGTCGTATAGAACACCAACAACCGAGGACCAACTAGCTCTAACAACATGCCCCCTATAAAAGAGGTTATGGAATAGCCCCAAAAATAACCAGACAACACGTATGCTTGCTGTTGAGCTGTCCAATCAAAGGTCTCTTGGCCCTGAAAATATTTAAAATACGACAAATTAATAACGTAGACCTGAAGAAGGCCTATGTAATATAATTGTGATAACGCGAATTATCATGTATTTTCAAATAACTACGAGTATTGAATACAAGAAAGGCAACCTCAATTTCCATTTCCATGGATAAGAAACGATGATGAGTGAATTATATTAAAATATATTACCAATCGCCTGTCTTGACTGCTGCTTAAATCTGATGTCTCGTTGTACACTAAATTCGTATTATTTTTAAGGGCATCACATTCACTTTTGACACTGCAATTCAAATATTTATCGTTAAAATTTCTCCTAATTAATGCTGACTCTTCCTATTAATTGCCTAGAAACTTAAACGTTTATAGATATTGATGAATTCCAAGACCTAAAAGAAAAACGTTTTTCCATTGCACATTTTTTTATAAACGTCCAAAGAGAAGCCGTAATATTGCCAAAGGACTTAAGAAGTTTTTTGGGATGGCAATTTTGATGAAGGCATCCCTAGTAATAGTAATAAATAGAATCAAGTCATTTTTCCAACTTCTATATTTTATACAGAGACATGGTACCCAATGTCTCTGATTTTATATTACTTACGAGGTAGTTGAGGATTCTGGAGTCACCATAGCGATGATGATGATGCTCATATTGACTCTGGTCATATAGCTTACCCAACAAGCTAGGAACATCATCACGGCGATGTTCAACCGAGCAGGTACGGAATTTAACACTTGTGAAAGATATAAAAAAGTTAGTTTAATATACATTTTTATATTTAACTGATAATTATATACTTCTATAGGTACTATAACTTTACGCATAACCTTAATTACCTCTTGAAAAACCTTTTACACTAAACATAACTATGATGATCAAGTAAACTAAATCATTGTTAATGGAGGTCAATTAGGAAATATTTAAGTAAAGGCAAAGTAATCAATACAAAAATCTAAAGTAGCTTTACCTGAAAACATTGCAGATATCGCGAATAAAGATGCAAATTTGAAGTGTGGCGTTTGCACAACAACTGTTTAGGATTTTCTAACTATAGGCTTCTGGTAAATAAATTATCAATATTATCCACGGAAATGATAATACTGATTGACCTTATCTTCATCTCAGCCTGCTTTGAAGCGTGAATATGATCTTGAAATCAACTGAGGTTCAATTATTTCAATCGCGTAACTACTTCCAAAATTTACCTTAAAGAGATAATACGTAGTTTTTCTTATTCTGACGCTAACAGCATATACGAGTAAACTCAGTTGATTCAGTTGGCTCTTACATATTCATAATTACGTGGTGGCGGCACCAGTAATGGACGGTTTAAGCACACATATTTGAAGATTTCTTTATAAATAATATTTCCTATGATCATACAAAGTTGACGATTATTTTTTATAAAAAGGAATAAGTAAGGAATACTTTGTTATACTTAATTTAGCTTCAAATAATTGTATGTTTCAATAAAAAATTGTTAAAGTAAAAGTACCTAAAGCACCAGTCATGGACACCCCCTGTAATGGACGACCCAGTCATGGACACCTATTAGTACTTGGAATGGGAATAACAAGATTTTTTTTTATTATTTTATTAGTACTTTATATAGATTTATATACAAATCTATATAAAAATATATAAAGTATAGTATAATATACATACTATATGACCTGTTACCTTTAAATTTTATTTGAATTTGATTGAACTTATAACCAGGGGACACTTATGACCCTTTTAGTGGTGCCTCATTTGTCTAATTAAAATTAGTAGTGTTGGTATTTATGCAAGAACAGATGAACTAACATGTAACATCGACATACAATCTAAACCTGTACCATACTTTCGTTTCATCTTCGCCACAATGTGGTAAATAGTACGAGAATTAGAATGTATTGACGGCAAAAAATAGCCTTAAACAGCATTCCCATCAGATGTAATCATTATACTTAATCAACAAGCTAACAAAGTTTATAAATCAAATAACCAAAGGAGTTAATAATAGTAAATATCCCGTAAAAAACATTTAAAATAACCATGGATACAACTGTCCATCATTGGTTACTTGCAAGATATTGGAACCAGTAGGAATGAACACCTCGTATAATATATTTCTGTGAATTTACGCGTAAAGATTGACTTGAACCATGTTGTCGATATATTAAGGTATTTAAAAAATAATACAATTGATAAGTAATAACAACACACAATAAAAATATTAGCAAAATGAAATACAATTTCTTAACAAAATGTTTAAGAAAACTACAATTTTCGTCAAAACGCTGTCGCAGCATTTTAAATTCTTCCGCCAAATGAAAATAAGATATCGGATCCTATTGTTATTTGGCATGGTAACAGGTAAGGGTCTATTGTTAATGTTTTAGTGCGGCTAGATTAAAAATATCTCCTTACCCAGTTATTGATGCAAACAATATCGATTATGAGTCCATTACTGGTGCCATGTCTATTACTGGTTCCACCACTGTAAGTCCTTTGATATTCATAATTATTTGGTGCAGGTAGCAAGTACCTATTGGTAGAACTTAGTTCTAGACTAAATTAAAACTAGGTAGGTAAAGCAATGAAATTATTATCAGTTTAATAAATAACGAACTCAAATACAATATCATTATACTTACAATTAACAATTAATTATAAACATAATTACAATAAAATTTGTAAATTACAGTAAAAATTAACTGTCTTCGCTTTGGTAAAATCTTGCTGTTGATTTATTTTAGGCGTTAAATAGAATTCATTTGCAATTTATTTAGTTAATAAACGTTTAAAAGTAGAAAGTGCTGGTGTATTACCCAAGTCCTTAAATTATCTCCAAGCCAAACTTCACGCAACTGTTTCAACGAATTGGTAGGAAAAAGTATTAAACAGATCTGATTTATAAATATTGATATAAAGATGAGATAATAATTAGGTACCTACCTTACTATAATTGTTTATCTTTTTCATATTTTCCGATGCGAATATATTTTCCATTACAATTTAGATATCATATGAGAGATTATAATATCTGTACCTACCCACATTAGTCGTGTTTTTTCATCAACATTTTTAATTAATGTTTTAATAACCAGAAATAATGAAATTAATATGCACTGAAGGGAATGTAGAATAAAACCATTAAACACTGTTTTTATTATACAAAACTTTATTTCCTTGCAAATTAATAAAAAAATTATACACATAAAAGAACTCTTGACTGAGTTCATAATCAATGTACTCGTACGTATGTACCTACGTAGAGAAGGTAAAATATACTTAAACTTTAAAATAACACAAAACACTCAGATATCATACACATTGCTAATAAGTCTTTTCATTTATCAATACTCCTTGATTCTACATCTTTTTCGGATTGTTTCTTTTCGTCCGGCGTTACAATATGATTCCAGGATTGGGTCTTAGCAGTCCCAAATATGATAAAATATATCGCTGTTCCAATATACACAGAGGCACCTGTTATAAAAACTGGTCTCCACTCAGCAAAGCTATTCTGTAAAAAAAATGTGAAAAAATGTCATTTAATTAAACCATTTTTAATACGATTAGAATTGATTTAAGTCTAATGACAGCGACAGCAAAGTTATTACACATAAGACAAGTAGTTATATTCTGCTGTTAAAAAAATTCTTACCCCGTTTTGTGTAAAATGCGCTGTTACAAGCGGAGTAATAAATCCAGCAACAGTAGCAATTCCATTCGCTATACCGTACAAGGTAGCAGCAAAGTTAGGCGCCAAGTCTACATGGTTAATTAAGTCGGTAAGTGTGGCAGCTCCATTAAAACCAAGTGTAAGTGTAATCAGAACAATAGGTAAAATAGGCGTACATCCAGTGTAGCCCAAAGACAACAGGAGTAATCCAGGGATTATGTGAGAGAATAGACAGAAGAATTTCCTTGTGAAATTTGGTGATAGCACATTTGTTTTGGTGATTCTGTAAAGGAAATTATAAATCAGTATTACTATAGACATATACCTACTTATTTATATTTATGTTAACTTAGTTAGAAATCCCAGAATAATGCGCTTTTTAATATTGATAATTTTGAATTAGCTTACTTGTCCCCAATAGCTCCAAAAACAAGCGAGAATGACATTCTAGCCAAATAGGGCAATGATGATAGTACGCCAGTCGATGACAGATTGAATCCCAGAGCTGTAGATACATATTTAGGAGCCGCAGTCATGACAAAATAAAATCCCCAACCGTTCCCATAATGTAGAACAGTCATAGCTAAGAACGGAAACGAAGTCAATATTTTTCTGTAAGGTGGTCTTGGCTGTAAATAAATGAAGTTTTTAAATTATTTCAATATATTAACTTTCAGTTCAAGAAAGTATTTCTCAATAATTCCACTTACTCTTTTCTCTATACAAAGTTCAACCTCATCCCCGATTGCATTCAGAATATATTCTTTTTCCGTACCAAGTATTCTGGGATGATTTATAGGCGAATCGTGCACTAGGTACCACCAGGCAAAGCACCATAAAATCACAATCGTTCCTAAACACACAAAAAGATTTTAGACTTCTCAAAAGCCAATGCTTGATACAATTTAAAGTAATAAATAAACTCCCATGTATAAGAAGAGGAATAATGAATGGCTATGGAGAATTTAATTTCAGTACTTCTTGGTACGTATAACGAATGATAAAGCAGGAGTACGCGAGGCTCCAACCATACTTAAGCCAAAATTGTTTATGGTTCGTGATAGACTCTACGCTGAATAATAGACAAACTTTGAAGCAAGAGTATTGTGTTACAAATCTCCATCAGTTGGTAGTATTTTCATTCAAGCATTTCGCCTTAATAAAACATCAACCATGCAGTATTATCAAAACACATCGACAGTTATCATGAAGTGGGTTTACTGTTTAGTCCAAAAACTTGACTTTTGGTAGTTCTATCTTTCAGATAAACTCCGTTTCTATCTCGGTATTAGTATTATCATTTCAATGCAAGAGGTGAATGACATTATTAGGTTGCACTTGAGTTTGAAGTAATCGTGTTATATCTAGTGTATACCTGATACATAAAATGCTGTATCCCATCCATAATATTCTATAAGAGGTCCGATGAGGGACCATGTGAACACTGTGCCGATAGCACCACCCATTAGGGAGCTCACAAACAATCCTCTTTCGTGGGGAGGAGCCCAGCGAATTAACAAATCGTGTAGAGCAGGAAACAGCATTCCCTAAAATCAATTATGACGTGAACCTAGTCCCATACAGTCGTATCCGAAAAAGAAATTTTTCATACAATCTATCAGGTTCGTTCTGTTAATTTAACGCAAAAATAAAGCAATTAGTCCTTAACTATATTGTCCTAAAGTTACCAGCTTTTCATGTTTAAATGATAAACCAAATGGTAACAATGCATTGATTTTTGGTCTAGCTAGAGAATGGGTACCTATATGAACTTTGTGTAAGATAAGAAATACATACCCCAGCAGCACCAATGACAAATCTTAATGCTACTAAAGCATACACATGTAGGTGAGCAGCCTGAGGGGACAGTATGTCTCCAAACCCACAGAGCAGCATTGTACTCAGCACCAGATAACGGGCCCCAGTTACCTCTACTACCAGACCTCCTATGAATGAGGTTATTGCGTAGCCCCAAAAATAACTTGATAATACATATGCCTGCTCTTGAGGTGTCCAATCGAAAGTGGCGAGGCCTTCTCGCTGAAAAAGATTGCATTTTAGGGTAATGTTTATGTGTGAACCTCGGGCATGAAATAATAATGAAAAAAATGGATAATAATTCATTGGCACATCAATGAGACAGTGTTGGGTGTACTACAAGGATTAATTTTGGGCCCCTTTAATTCTTGGTACAAAATAATACGATATTATCTAAAGAAATGGTCTCTGCAGGTCCAAGACAGACTGACATAACGAAACTATAATAGATTTGTTTTTTTTCTAAGAAACATTAAAACACCAGAATAAATTAACATTATTAACCTTCCGCCAATACCAGCCATCATTTATGTGTGAGATCTCGCTGAACGCGTAATTTGTATTGTTTTTCAAAGCATCACATTCACTTTTCATTCTGCAATTAAAGATAAATTTATTAAATCATGCAAACACCACAAGATTCACCACCGCCTAGCAAAAATGTTTTAAGTACATTTCTTTTAGTTGTAAATAAAATTTGTCATAGGATTTTTAGCAATATTAAGAGTAAATAACAAGTGTGATACTAATATATTAGGAAGTCTTTTAAAACATGTTAAACTCTTTTAAGGTGATATTTAAAACACATATTAAAAGTATACCTTCCGAGAGGTAAGATACCAAATAACTATTGTCTTCAAGTTGTAATCTAAGAATATTAAGAAAAGCAGAGAGATTAACTTAAAGGCTTATACGAGTATAACATAAATGACTAACGTAACGGCTGTAGTATTCGGAGTCACCATGGCGATGATAATAACACTGATGTTGACTCTCGTCATATAGTTGACCCAACAAGCCAGGAACATCATTACGGCGATAATTAGCCTCGCAGGCACAGCATTCATCACTTGGGAAGAAGCAATTACAATTAGGCTTTACATGATACACGATTTACTTGTAAAATTTCAATCTTCAATGACATAAAAAATAAAATGTAAACACAAAATTATATCTGTTATTTTAGCTTAATAAATAAACATCATTAATGATAATATGAAACACTAATTTAATAGGTGTAAATCGCTGGTGTAAATTAATTAAATTAATGTTGAGATAAAATATAATAACAAGTTTGAGCTTTGATCACTCATCATCATCATTGATTAAACAATTTACAAGCATTTTATTTTTTCTTTAATTAAAATGTTGGTATGAATTTACTAAGATGAAATAGGCAAAATGTGGATTTCAAGGAATTACTCAATTGTATCTAAGGTAAATATTTTATCAGTTATAACTATAACAGAGATCTTTACGTCAACTTTTGAAACGGTCAAAAGTTTCATTGTCTTTATCTTTAAAAGACTGCTAAAGAAATATCAACAAATACCTACTCAATATTTTCACATGCAATGAAGGCGTCTTACCTGATAACATTGTAATAATTAACACGTATGATCACTAGAAACACGTAATGTATGAGTACAATAATATGTTTCAATAAAACTATTTATTTCCCAACATTAAACTAAAATCCAGTGAAACGCGTTTATTCACAACCACTGTTAAAAAATGCACCTACGCACGTGTTACAGATTCGCAAAACTCGCATGTAAAATAATCATATATCCTAAAAAGATTATTATTGATGTTATCTTACTGATTTCTAAAGTCCATTAGATTTGTGTCTCACCTTAATCTCAGATTTTAGGCACGTGAATACTTCAGTGTTCTTGGAATTGAAGATAAAACTTTCATTGTCCTTCTAGATTACAGCTTCCGACGTCAGCTTTGCTAGACATCTTTATCTGTTTCAATCTATCCATTACTTCTATGTGAAGTATGTTTAAAAAACTTACAGGAGGCTTTTATGAATCAGCAAGTTTGTTTTTGATTTGGGAAGGGTTACATACTTTGTAATCAACAAATGTTATTTCATCACGTTATGACAATAATCTTTATAATTGGAAACAATAGGGACTCAATTTTAAGTTTCAAAAATCATACCACCTCAGGATTTTTTAAGGTTCGTATAGACACCTACATTAAAGGCAATTAGTTGTAATACCTATATGTTTATCATGAAATAATCTGCATGAAAATTGTTACCATCCTGGACCGTCGTTCGGTGGTTCCTGGGTTCGATTCCTAGCGAGACAGATACTTTTGTGATTAATTATTATTTTTATTCTCAGTCTAAGTGGGTACTTCATCAATTTGTTTTGCACCCACGGTACAGGGAATCCTAAGGTGGGGCTATGCCATTTACAAATATATATTTTGTAACAAAAATAAAGCTTAATTTTCCTCTAACAGGCTCTAATAAGAGGAAATCATATTAAAGGAATAAAAAAGTGTTTTTCCAATAATAATTTAATTTACTTATTAACTAGAAAATAATTCGCATTATTACAATTAATCACAGTCGTAAATAAAAATAGAAATAATGTTTCAAGTTCAAATTAACAATGTATGAAGTTCAAAATTAAAAGTCACATATCAATAATTAATTAAAACTTATATTTAATTTTAATTATAATACTACAACATTATTATTCTATGCCAATAGCCGACAAACAAGCGACAGGCCACCAAACATCTATTATTATCTATATGTAACACCTCTCGCATTACCGACGCGTTGCCAGCCAAAAAGACATCGATCTCTTTGTTTCCTACACACAACTTTAAATACAATTGTCAAAAATATTAAGTACAGTGAAAATAATGGCAAGTTTTATTCATAAATCAAATAGATACCTCCTTTTACGTAACCTACGTTCGAGGTTACAACAGTTTTAATTGTATATTTTTGTATATTGATGTTAGCGGTTTAAACGTTTATTGAAATAGACAAGAGAGCTTTGAAGTTAAACATCTTTTAAATAAGCAAATATTCTTACCTCTATTTTGAAATTAAATTGGGGCTAAAAAAATACTTTCGGGGATTTATATATTATCTCTGTATCTCTATATTTTCTCTTAAAAGTATACAAGGCATCTAAATCAAAATCAAAATGTCCAGTTCTTAACACTAAACAATACACAATCCTCAAAAATTTGTCCAAAATCACAAGACATGCTATTCATTAACACTACAAATCTTTACATTGCTCTATGTCTTGACAGGTATAGTGACAGTAGTGTCGTTGGAATTAGCACTGGGCCTTTTGTCCCTGTCTTCATCAGCTGCAGGAGTAATATAGTTCCAGGACTGTGTTTCCCCAGTACCGAATAAGATGAAGTAGATCGCCGACGCGATGTATAGAGACGCGCCTGTGAGGAATACTGGCCTCCACTCCGCAAAACCATTCTGAAAAAAAGTTAGAAAAAAATTATTTTTATTTGCTATGGCTATGAACTTTTCAGAACAATAGCCGATAAAGAACCAAATAAGCTTTCTGACGTTACTATTACCCACGGAAATAAGTAACATCAAAACCAACATCAATGCATTACTAAAACAGTACGAATCACAAGCGAGGGTTATTACAGCAACGATTCTAGAAGAAGCTAGATGAATCATGATGATAGATGAATAGGTTTTATTACACCTAAATAGAGATCTGATATAACCATACTAAATCAGTATTTTTACCAAGCTACTATTAATTAATTTAAAAGTTACAAAACAAAAACATATTTAAAATGCTAGGTGCTATAGAAGTGTTTAACACCACTTCCTTACTAGGTGGGATCTTAGTCAAAGATTTAAAATAAATAAACCATAAGTACACCATAACAATGAAAGTAATAGCTTAATAGATAAGGACCCGTAAAAAATTAAGAACTTAACATAACTCGTTAACTATTATAATCTTAAGTGAAAACATAATTATGGTGCACAAACTTTTTTACTCATTATCGGAGCATAGTTTAAAACTACTCCAATTAGATTCATTACGTACATTTAATCCTTGTTAACTCTGTAACCGTTTAAAATTACTAACATTTTTCTCGCAATAATAACATTAGCAACACGCTGAATGGTATAATCGATATCATAAATTCATACTTAATTGGGTTACATAAACGTGATAAAGGTACAGCGTGCATTCTATTTACAATTGTCGCATTTTCTCGGTCCTTATTACGCTATAAAAAATCATAAGCTGTAATTATCCCTACATTACTAAATAGCATTAGATATTTCTTATTAAATTACAATCACATATTTACCCCAGTCTTGGTAAAGTGCGCAGTCACTAAGGGCGTAATGAACCCAGCGGTGTTTCCAATACCGTTGGCGATGCCGTACAGTGTTCCAGCGAAGTTGGGGGCCAGGTCCTGATGATTAACTAAGTTGGTGAGAGTGGCAGCACCGTTGGAACCCATGGAGAAAGTGATGAGGGCTACTGAGAGGATGGGAGCGCAGCCTGTATACCCTAGAGCGATGAGGAGCAATCCAGGCAGAACGTGAGAGAACAGACAGAAGAACTTTCTCATAAACGTTGTGGAGACCACGTTCTGTTTCACGATTCTGAAAGAGAAATTAATAATACAACAATCTATAATGATCAATTATTCCTTTGTAGTAATAAAATGGTTCAAGGGTTAAGGGTAAATGGTCAATTAGTGGTTCAAGGGTTTATGTACCTATTGAGTCTTTAAAATCTATCATAGTTATCACTGGGAAAGATCTCATCATGGTAAGTAGCAAGTCATATTAGGCAACATCAGGGGCAGGGAACGTAAATGAACCACGACGTTTTTTGTAAATTATTAGTTTTCAGGCATCATTATTCCTGAACAAACTCGATTTATTTTTATAATTACCAGTAGCAAAATACGGTCGCTTCACAAAGCTAACCCAATTAGAAATAACAAATAAAAACCGACTACCTATTGACCTCGAGATGGATCAACTTCATGATAAGGTAGCGTTATCATTCGAGTATCTACGTAATATAAGATGACAATCATCCGAAAAAGATGTAAGTACAGAGAGATTGTAATTGAGTACCGACGTATCTACTATTTATTTATTTAAAATGTATGTATTGCGAGATGAAAATCAATGGAAAAATATCGACTGTAAGATTGCAAAAATTTTACGGCTAATACATAGCACTTTTAGCCAACAAACAAGATATAACATAATAATTAAAATATTATAGTAGGAATTTCTAAAAATCCGTACCTATCTCCAATAGCTCCAAATATTAAGGAGAATATCATTCTAGCCAAATAAGGCAACGATGACAATGTTCCTGTAGAACTCAAATTGAATCCGAGGGCACTTGAAACGAACTTCGGGGCTGCCGTCATCACGAAGTACAAGCCCCAATTATTTCCATAATGAAGAACCACCATGGCCAAGAATGGGAATGAAGTCAAAATACTCTTGAACGGGGGCACAACCTGGAAATTATAATTTATAACATTAATTAAGCATCGTTCACACAGGCAGTGGGTACAGGGTAATGATGCTATAGGTACTAAATTTAATAGTCATTAGACTATGATATTTCATCTTATTACTCGACAGCGCCAGAAACAGGGTAATGTTTTTCGAGCATAATTATGTAGGTACCTATGTCCATTTATTTGACACGCTCTACATCCCAAAAGGGGCGTGTTAGATTTCAACATATATGGTATTATTGGATTCATGTTTATTGTGGGGGTGGCGTAGGCTATATTATATACCTATATATATTTTTAATTTGATTAATAATGACCCCCCCTCCCCCTCACAACCTCTTTTAGCAGTTGGGTCGTTTGTTTCGGATTGTAATTAAAAAAATGAGACTTTAATACAAATAGTACAATCTTGTCCTTATGTATTTCGAGCTAATTTTGTAGTACAAACCTTTTCATCTTTATGCTGTACTTTGTCGCCAATAGCCTCCAGAATATATTTCTTCTCTTCATCAGATATACGGGGATGCTGTATTGGTGAGTCGTACACCAAAAACCACCAAACGCCGCACCATACAAACGCAATTATACCTGGAATGCAAGCAAGAACGACATATTACGATATTTCTCTTCAAACTTAATAAAATATAACACATCAAACATTCCTTCATATTCGTATTGTAATAAGAGATTACCCATTATTTTAATTTCCCTATTAAATCTTACCTACTCCTATTATCGTATTATACGCTATACATATATTATTCATATATTCATTCATAACAAGACTCTAAACAATTAGTTTAGCTCAGTAGGTAGTTTAATCACTAGGACCTTAGTAAATAATTTGAAATCATACAAATAGATATTTAATAACAGTATTTTACCTGGTACATAAAATGCGTAATCCCATCCAAATTGTTCAATGAGAGGTCCACTAAGGGACCAGGTGACCACGGTGCCGATAGCGCCCCCTAGCAGAGCACTGACAAACTTTCCCTTCTCCGCAGGCGGTGCCCAATGGGCCACTAAGGCATGCAATGATGGGAACAGGAAACCCTAAAATGAAATTTAACAAGCCTTAATAAAATAATATACAAACAATTTTGTATAACAGAATTAAATTCATGATAAACTTGTAACTGGCGCCATCCCTAAATTGGAAGAACTAAACAGCTACTACTACACTTTTATAGTTATTGAAATGCCGTCATAGAAAAGGTTGTTAAATATGATGAGCTTTACTAAAGGATTACCTAAACTGAAGGTCGGAACCATAGAATAATGGAACAGTCTAATAAGGAAAACGAAAGGATCTACCAAAATAAAAAAAAGATAACACAATGTTGGGCATCAAAGACTTTTTTCTATAGTAGTCACAATCTAATAGGCTCATTTAGGGAAATATCAGTGTTGAATATAAACATAAACTAAACTAAAGGTCTAAACCTGCCCTAAGTTAAATTTAGGAAAATAGAAAAAATATTCGGTACATAATTAACGTCGGAAACATAATGTAAAAGTCACTGCCAATATCAAAAGGCAGCCTCCAGGGTATTTTCTTGGTTTAATAATTATATCCCCTGAGTCGAGCGATTCTGAAATTTTATTTCATGTTTTTACAATTATACATTTAAATCCGTCGTGGGTTTTTCCAAAATTTTAATGTAACAAAAATAAGTCAACTTTAGATAATAATGAAGTGGTAGTATTGTTTTCAAGCGACACCTTTGACGGAAAAATGACATAATCTAATCTAAAAGTGAAGTCGCTACTATTGAATTATTGGTATCGAATTATTGGTATCTACTAATATGCGTACCACCTGCATTAATGTAGATTTTGCGCTATGTTTAAATATGTTATGTAGATGTTATAGAATATACAAAATATAAACCTTTCGTTTATTAAACTTTTGCTAGGATGGCGTTTCAATATTTCCAATTTCCAACGGTCCAACCGTTGAGGAGTTCAGCGACAAAAATACTCGTACAACCTACTCACGCTAAGATTTTATGTGTTAAGATATAACAAACTACATACTATTCTTACGAGGTGCTTGTTCCTAGTGTTAAATAGCTATTTTAACTTTAATTCGCTTGCACAAGAACAGAATAATATTTTAACACTCTCTACCAATACGTAATTAAACAAATTGTTTAATACATCTGCTGGGCAATGTATAACTAACTTAAATAAATGTTATTTGAATAAATACGTTGTTAATTAATTCATTAGTGAAAAGAATGCCGTAATAGATAAAGTCATTATAAATGAGAAACATTATCATCTGAGCCCCTATACAAAATTAGTATTCAAAATTAACACATTTTTGCATTCATTCCATGCCGTGCTTTGAACCGTGGTTGTTCATTATTCCAAGTGGTTTAAATAATAAAAATGTAATAGGGTCGTATCTTTATTATTTCTTTTTCGAATACTAATATACCTAGATGGGTTTTGTTACCAATAAATAGCTACAACGACCAACGCCAAAATAGAAAGACATATAAGTTACGAGTCCATAGAGAGCTCGATCAATGCACAAACAGACATGGTTCTCCGACATAGTAGGGTTAATGGCCATCACAAGTCTTGAAAGATTTTGTCGCCGCCCGAAACTTCCGACATAGCTTAACGATTGTCACCTAACGATAATAACCAATGCCTTAACGTGCCCTCTGATGCACAAAAGCGCTCCAGATTTTTCTTTTATTCTGCTAATGTATGTAACAAATGTATTGATGGGAAAGTAGCAAAATTACAACATATTATTTTAAGGTCAAATGGGTCGCCATGCGTCACCAATTCCCCTGGTTAGTTATTTATGCCCGTTGAGCCGTTACGTCCATTGTACGTTCCACTGAATCACCTCACCATAATCATTGTATTATTAACTCACTTTGCATATAACAGCTAAGTAAATAGCATAGGAAAAGATACACAACAGAGCGTGAGTGGTGCGTTACTGATGTTTTGTCGTAGAATAGATACTGTGTGGATCGTAACCAATTTAATATTCTTGTAATTATCTTGTAGCCTAGTTGGTAGTGACCCTGCCTGCGAAGCTAGGGGTCCTGGGTTCGATTCCCGGCCGGAGCAGATATTTATGTGACAGATAATTGTTTATCTCGGGTCATGGGTGTTAGTGATGCCACCCGCGACACAAGAAATCCTACTGCGGGGGTATGAGTGTGTTAGCGTTCAGCGTTAGCGTTTGTAGATTACCTACTACAGACTGATAGTTACATGAAGCATTACAAACTAAACAGAGGCCAAAAAAAAGATACTTTTACCACTATCATTAATGTTCGTGTAACTTTAAAATTAGAACAGTATAATTAAACTTACCGCAGCTAATCCAATAATGAATCGAACTCCAACGAGCACCATGTAGTGAATCCTCGCAGCCTGAGGGGTCAGAGTAGTAAGCAAGGCGCTGAGCATCATCGTGGAGAAGACCAGCAACCTTGGCCCGATCAGCTCAGCCGCCGTCCCTCCAATCAGGCATGTTATAGCGTAACCCCAGAAGTACCCGGACAATACATAGGCCTGCTGCTGAGCCGTCCATGTGAATGTCACTACGCCATCTGGCTGTAATGGGGAGAACTAAATATAAAACTCAGACCAAAAAATATATAGACTCTGCCTTCGGAGCAAAAAGGCGTAGTCTACTTAAAAGCGTAGTAAACTTAGCGTAAATTCAAATTACAAATTATAACGTTTTCCGGTAAATTGCTCGGCTGGCCGTGTGCTGTGACGTATATGTCAAATCGTAAAGAAAAGAAAAAATATTGACCTCATTTTTGTTCTAAAGACTGAGGGTATTATGCTTTTGGTCTAAGCTATAAACAAAGGAAAGCAAAAACAAATGCTTACTAAAGGTAGTAATTAGTAAGGACTAATACCTTATTTATACCTACTTGTAAAGACTGTCGACGGATTAATTATAAAAACGCAAGCAATACCGATCATATTTGAATATTATAAATAAGTTAAAGAAAATTCAAAGAAAAAGGTTCATAATTATTTATTTAGGTATAGAGTATACTACTGTATTGTACAAGAGAAATTCTAACATTGGCAAATCTTATCTTAATCATAATAAAGTTAATCAAAGAACGATTGTTAAATTGACGATTGATCTATAAAGTTTCCTAAATGACAAATTATCATTACCACTTCAGTCGTAGTACAGTTTCAAAGTAAATGCATAGATAGCCAGATAGGGTTACTAAAGTAATAAAGTGACGTGTAGGTACAACAAAAACCAATTTTTTATCACTTTTCAAAATGTCATGTCAATAAATAGCATAATGTTATCATGACACATGTTATATCATATTACACACTTTTGAATGGAGTCTGTTTATGGATAAGCTCTTTAAGATATTTCTATTTACTTTATCTGTTTATTATGTTAGTGGTAAACTAGTTAAGATGTTGCAAAACAATATTCACGTGTTTCGATAAGAGTGATATATACACTTATTTTAAGAGGCTGTTAGTACATTTTACTAAGATATATAGGTACACATAGGACAAATAAGTATAGTGATAAATAAAAGTATTACACTGTTTCTAGACTTATTAGAGATATTAGACTTGGGCTAGTTTTAAAAAATTAAATAAATAAAGTTTTGCACTTTTTTCTAAAATAGTGTTTAACATTCTTCTTACACCTAAATATACTTTATTTCTTGTAAAAAAGTTGGCAACCCTACTCATAATATAAACGTTCACGTGACTTATATTTAAACTTTTTTACCCCTTATTAAACACGTTTAGGAGATGGATTTAAAAAAAAATCCTTTTTTATAAAGTTCCATGTTTCTGGGGTCAAATTGATTAAAATAGAATAGAATTAACAACTGTAATTTGATTACAATCTCTATGTAAGCACACCACTGCGTGTCTCGATTCTTATCTAACATTGTCAATGACAATTCACCATGCTCGCCATATTTATGTCTTATACACCTTCGAGAAAATTACGCGTCCATTATTTTTCCTTTACCGAAGCAAATCGTAGAAGATACAAACGTTTTAACGGCCATCAAATGTAATTTCGCATACCAATTAAACATGACTTCTGTTTAAAGAATTTTTAGATTGAAAAATTTCTCATTAGACATACTTATAACGGCACATTGTCATATAAAATGAGAATTTTAACTATTAGGTGGGGTAAAGTTGTATTAATTAATACTTATAAGGATGAGAAAGTGAACAAGGGGTTGATGTTCATTTGTTATTATAAATAATTTATGTTGCTAAGGCCATAAGCGCCAATTTGCGCAATGGCTAAGCTCGTCTAAGTGTATAATTGTAATTTATCCTGATTCTAAGTACCCGCTGTTATCGGAAACTGCAGAAATAATTTAACCGTGTATCGATTGCAATATGACGTCAATTAGTTGTTACAGTCACACTTATTGCAATTAAAATAACACATTCGTGTTTAAGACGCTACTTAATAAATCATAGAATACATTGTAAATGTATAAAATTAAATATTGACGTGTGCAAATATGACCACGCACTGAGTAGGTACTAAAAAGTGCAAAAATGTGTTCTGGTTCTGGCACTTACCATGGTGCACAAACCCATAGGAATCAACCAAACTTCTCAGTCCACACAATATCTATTATCAAATTTTTGCCATTTTCAACAATTCAGCTGTACAAAATTTTTATAGATAATCTTGTCATTATATTTTCTACCTATAATATTTTTTTGTCCCTACTTATTATATTATGATCCTATAGACTCCGCCTTCAAAACAAAAAAAGTGTAGTCGAAATAGTCATAACGTAAATAACAAATGATAACGTTTCCTGGCACATTGTTCAACAGGTCGAGCTCTGTAACGTATGTCAAATTGTAAAAAAAAAAAAAAGTTGACCTCACTTTTGTGTTCCGAAGACTGAGTCTATATCCTTTTTGATCAGAGATATGAACGTGTTGTTTAATAAATTGTTTTTATTACCTGTCGCAACTGCTTCTTTGTGATAATTGTAGTGGTCTCGTTATATAACGAAGTGTCGTTGTTCGCGATGGCCTCGCACTCGCTTTTCACTCTGTGAGTAACAATAGAAAAGTATGAATAACAATCATTTGCAACGCTATGGCATTCGCGTCGCATTATTTCAACAATGCATTACGTTATCTGCGTGTGCCAACATCATATTGCACCAATCAGCTTCAGTTCATTCATTCACCAAAATCTAAAACCATTCATTCATAGGCAAATAGTGGCCTAAAACTGTTATTGTCACTTACATTTGCATACCTTAGTAGGTGGACTGTGGCGGATCGTTAACTTTATTTTTTTTTGTAAGATCGTAATGTAATTACCCACTATCTAGCAAATAAAGGAATTTGAATTTGAATTTGAATTTGAATTTACCATACAAATATTTCAGATTCGATATTTTAGGTACTCAAGCCCTTTGGAATAACAATGTCTAATAAAAATAAATATGACTGTAATAGCACGCTTAAAACTGATATATTCTACCCAAGTTGTACGCATGCAAAACTTCTTTTTGGTATTCTGTTTGACTTTACACGTTTCTGACCTTCAACGTATAATCCACTTAATTAAATAAATAATGTGTCGAAATGTCTACTCCTCTTGCATAAAAAGTTATCTGAATCACGTAATTATATCGAGAGAAATTTGATTCTTTAAGAAATCGATACCACGCTTATATATCGAATCGATGCGACACACATTACAATGCACGTGTGTTAATATCCTAACTTCACTAATATCAGTTGATTTTCTTTGCTATTAGTTTATTTTTCCTCATTACTCGAATGTTATACAAGGGTTAAATAGCAAAAGGAAATATCAGTGAGATTATAAGTACTTAACTATGTGTTTTCATTGAAAAGATGTAACAAAAACCAAAACGTATAATCTCTCGGTCAGGTAGGTTACAAATACTGAATACCCAAAAATAGGAGGCAAATCGCAACCTGTTTTAAAGTCACAAGCAAGAGTTCATCTCATACAATTTGGGTTTAGTGGAAAAAGATACGAAGTTTTGCACTAAATATTTGCGACTAATAAAAAATATATGACAAGGATAACTGGGTACCAATATAACATAGTAAGGACAGAATAATAACAAGAATTTATTGCTTCTAGACCAATAAGGGAAACCTATGACAATTGTTGATCATCTTATTGTTGTAGCAACCCAGTGTAGGACTACCTTCTCAATTAAAATATAATGAGAAGATATTGACAAACTTGAAGCTAATCACATTCTAAGCGATCATTATCACAAAGTGCTTGAACATAATTTACAACTCATAATAGTCACACAGCTTAGCTCGAGTCTTGTCAAAATACGATGAAGTATGGTTTTAATCTATAGACTTTAATCTAAAACCCTTAGCCAAAAGTAGAGTCACAGGCTTCAGGCATCTTTGACGATGCTCTCGAAGTTTGTTAAGAGGAAGTTACAGTAAATAGTTTTATTGCGTTCATCATTACGAACAATCCTGTTGACGTGTAAACAATACGATTATTACATGACAACCGGTTTTACCGTGAACTTAAACCAGGAAACACATTTAAATATAATGCCTTGTAACGAGCCTTAGAAAAAGTTTCATCTATTGTTAATTCCTAATCACTTACGCAAGATCACCGAAAACATTACACATTCGACGGTCTTTGATGAAACAGTATGTAACCTTTAAGAATAGAATGAGAAGAACTCAGAAACTCCCGTTCGAGAGACCAACGTCCAAGCAGCTAAGCTATCACTACTTAGAACTCACTTGCTTGACGTGAGTGCAGATATATTTGTATACTTTATTACAAAAGAAGAATCGTTACAGTTGGTTACTGTAGATTCCACAGACTAACTTAGTGTAACGCATGAACAATTCCATCTTATTCCATTCGCACTACTAGTTACCGATCAGTGATCCGTACGAATACTGCAACATTCCTCGAAGAAGTCGTCCCTGACTGATATGGACGTTGGGTCATATTCAAATTTAAGGACACACAAGGTAATCTTGTTGTTAATTCATAATTGAGTGGACTTCCCTAAAAATACACAGTTTTAACACCGTGGTATGCCGGCATGACATTGGGGTATATTAGATAGAATACATAGAATATTATTCTATGACGCCCTAATACGACCTAAATCATTACTTTATATTTACAATAACCATAATTTATTTTAAAATATACTTACGATTGTACTAACTCAAACCAAAAATATTTCAATCTAAAATGCTCTACATACCTATATTTCACTTTAACGATAACTAAAATACAGCCATATTATTCTATTATAAGTGGAACAAAGATCGTTAGCGACCTTGCCAGGACTTGATTTGAGACATGCAAAACATCTCGACAAAAAGTCCGAAGAGATTACTAGCGAGGCCTCTACCTCAAGTATTTCAATCATTTGACTAAACCACAGGATGCTCCCTCAAGGTCATCAACCTCGTTGAAGGTAGCAGATGACACACTAATGACTCTGATAAACTAATATAACTAAGATGAGTTTGTGAGAAAATTCTTAGGAAATATAGCTTTTTGCTATTTGACACGAAGCGACATATTTATTTTGGACAATTTTTCGGTACAATGCAGACATATTCTATGAAATTTTGAAACTTAGAGGATACTATTTTATAATGGGGACACTGTCTTCGTAACTTATTTGAATAAAATCTGATGGTAATAAAGTTATATAGCATTAAAAATTTACAGTTATACATTAACACGTGAGGGGTCCAGATTGGTTTCCTTTTTAGAAATAATGCAGAGCAGTTAACACAAACACACACGCACGTACACACGCAACCTCCTTTTGTAGCATTCATGCAAGAGAATGATTAGTTATCTTTAACCATCAAATATTAATGTTACTAACGAAGTAGTCGTCGAGTCGTCGGGCACCATAGCGATGATGTTGACGCTCATGTTGACCCGCATCATGTAGTTGACCCAGCAAGCGAAGAACATCAACAAGGCCACGTTGAAGCGCGCCGGTATCGCGTCTAAAACCAGAAACAATGTAGTCATTAGTCATTACTCTGTGCTAAGATACAGACTGTTTATCTTAACTTATGCCGTCTTGCAGCGGTATAGGAGACGAACCCTAGTAATATGCAGGTTTATAAAGGTGCCACTTAAATTTTTTCGCCAATTTTTATACACTTTCTTATTGTTATCAGTTTAACAATAAACTTTTTTCTGAAAATATCCTGAACTTTACAAACGCTGACGTATTCAGTATATATCTTATGTAATATATTTAAGGATATTAGTTGTGTTGTTTAATACTGATTTAATATGTAGATTTGAAGGTGAAATATTTCGTAACTACATAGATAGTGAGACATAAAAAGCATCTTGTCGTGTTGTGAATAAATGTAAAACAAGTTGTAAGTATTCACTACACGTTAGCCGCGATCCCAGAACAATATCTTACGTTATAAAATGGGGTAATCTTGGATGAAAAGACTGGTCAAAATTTCAAGGTCTTCAACAATGTTTTTAGATTTTAAATGTTGGGTATCACCAGGTAGTTAAAGTACTGACTTGTTGGTATTTAGTCTTTAAATGAACTTTTTTATTTGTCCACCCTCGCTTCGCTTCGGTTAAGATATGCCGATCATGTATAGTTGATGCTCGCTATGAGTATCGCTTATTAAATTCCAATTAAACCAAAATCAATACCTACTGTTATTGATGAAGGAAATAAAACAAAACATATCACGTAAGGCGGGCTAATGATGCATTTGTCAATTACCTACACGACAGATACCTCTAGATACCTAAGTATTATTAAGAAGAGAATAAGACGACAGAGTAATTACGACAAGGAAGATAAGTAGAAAGGGGATTATGACTCAATTACTCACAGCCCAAGAGGTCTATACGATGTAGACCAAAGAACTAAAATTCCTTAAATATTTCATCTCAATAAGGAAACTGAGTCGTGTTATTAGTAAACATTTGCAATGGAGTCAAGAACATAACCTCGCAGCGAGGAACTTGAAAGCATGTTCGCGGAAGATAACTTTCGAACGCAATGTCAACAGCAATGTTGACAAAGAATAGGAGCCACTATGATTGTAAGTAAAACTATTATGGAAACATTGCATGAATTTAGTTGGGAGATGTTTAAGTAAAGTAGATCGTATTATGCGCCTGGAAATAACAAAAAAGAGTAAAAATAATGAACAAAAAAATTACGAAAAAAGGAGTATAAACAAAGCTATAAAAAGTCAGTTCCTTTGAAAACAACGTTTAGGTACTCTTTACAATAGAGTTGACAAATTGAATCTCTTAATTGTTGTTATTATGTTTATAAAAAATGTAGTTATTACTACTGAGATATCTATAACCGAGAAATTGAGGTGTTTGGAAAGCGAAAGCAGTCTATCGACATTGAACACAAACTAGTTAAGTTCAAATATGTCGCGCAGAGCAAGTGAAACTGTAAATTTGACCGAGAATAATAAGATCATAATAAAGACCTAGATAAATCAACATTTTACACAGGAAGTCTTAATGTGGGACTATGAGTATATAGGAAACTCTAATCAACTCAATAAGACTCAATAGTTACTTATCTATAAAAATCAGGATTCCACATTCATTTAGATTTTCGGAAGCGCTCATAAAATTTTACAATTATTAATAACGTGGGTATTTCTGCTTTCCAACAGGTAATTACTGACTATTATCACTGGCATTTAGCACAATTTAATATTACAAAAATTTGTAATATATCGCCGCTTAATTTGTTTTTAACATTCTTAAGCGTAAAACTATTATAATTATCAATGAGGATAATATTTACAGTTTTCCTCATCTAACTTTTCTGTTTGACTGTAACGAATTCAGTATGGGCCTTGTGAAAGCCTTGTTGTTTGTTGACTGTTTATTTGGAACGCAAAATCAATTTAGATAAACAAGGTTACTACTGTTATGTAAGTGTTTTGAAAATTATGACGCACAACATTTCGCTACAGGTCACTGATAAAATTGTAAATATTCAACAGCATGTTACGATTCTTATCCGACCGCATAAGAAGGATAATGGTCTTTCAAGCGCATGTATGTATGTGAATCCCTTTGGCATGTATCACAGCCGAAAAGCCATGACGGATTTCAACGTATAACGTATCATAGGATTCGTAATCATTGTCATAGAGACATAGGCTATATACATTTTAGATAATGGTGCCCCACTTCCCCTAAAAATAAAGGTGATACCACTTCTCTTCTTACTATCAATACAATATGGGTCTGAAATGAAAGCTATGAATTAGACCATTTCAAAAATATAAACCATAATACTTTTATGTAGATAACTATTTTAGCACAAATCTTAGGTAAGTATATCAAATAGAAAAAATTTAAAACTGAGTATCAGACACGCTACAGCTTAAGCCACTAGACCTTGAGACATGGAACCTTATATAGAGGTCCCTTATAAAAGGTAGAGGAGCACTAAGAACAGATTTTTGGAAATCCAGCCTTTAAGAATTCATTTACCCCCCAATTTGATTCAAACGGGCTTTTTGTTTTTTTGTTATCCTTAGACTTTTATTTGTTAACAATTCCGTTAGGTGAGAGGTGTGAAGAGCCCATGATATTTACGCTCTTTTACTTTCTTAAAAACCTAAGCATCTTTTAGTAGGTATCAATTACGTTATATTGTTTCTGTTTTGTGGCATTGGCTTTACGTATCCATTACCTACTTAACAGATAATCAAATGTGCAAATGAACTTTACGTTTACGTTACAATGACATTATGCTAAGTAGATGATAAATAATCACAGTAAATTAATTGAATTCTTTTACTGTGGATTCTACTACAATTGCAAAAATGCACAGCAAATTATAAGTTTATGAGTGCAGAGCTGTCGCTAACGTCGACTGTGATTCGAGAACAATCCATTGATTGCAAGTAACTCTGCCTCGGTGCTTTGTTGTTCTATATCCATTGTTCGCCATAAATATATGTTCAAGACGTACAGGAATAATTATGGAGTACCTAACAGTTATAATATGGAACTCAAGATACTAGAGATATCATTGGTATTTAAAAATATATTTTTGTATTTCTACAAAAACAAGATTACCTAAACTTTTTGACTCCGCAATATTGCAGCAATTCCGTTTCCCTTATTTCCCATATTCCAGAAACAAATATTTACTCGTATATGATACATTTTTCTAATGTAATTCGACTTGATAAGTCTATTATTCATAAGTAAGTTAATATTTAGAAGTCTTTAAATATACAAGTAAAAAAATGTCTAATGTAAAACCAAGTATTAACAAGGACTAAATGTAAGATAAATTTTTATTCATACGTAAGCCTATAAATAGCTGTCTAATGATCCTTGCAGAGGACGATTTGCAGTTTGCACTGAATTAAAATCTATTTCTAGCTGACGAAGTCCAAACAAGTTAGGCTTCTGCTTAGGGTTACTATCCGTTCGGGTAATCCCGGATTTATCCTGATCTAGCGGATATCGAGAAGGGAAAATTTTGTTTAAGGGAGTTCCTATGAAAAACAAATCTGTATTTTTTTAATGATAATAGAAAAACTAGCAATGTTTAAAATTAAAACAAAAACCATACTGCTAAACAATTGAGGAAAGTCATAAAATATGAAGATGGATCTAATAATACCTCATAATGTCGAAATCTATCAACCCGTTGGGGCAAAACGTGGGGGGCATTATGAGGTCGCATTGGATGAACATGCCAAAGAAATATATAAGCAGTCGGATTAAACCGAGATTTTACCTATATTACCTATCGAAATTGGTGATGTTCTTGTCCGGCAACAGTAATTAAAGTGGTAGCAGCCCTAGAGTCCTGCCTAACAAAATGAGTAGAAGATACCAGCCAGGTTAATGACAGGTTCGCAGGTGTAATGTTTTTTGCGGAATGTTACTTTGCAAGATTGTTGTGTTTCTCGCGACTTCCAAGCTTAGGTACTTACCTACAATTTTCTTAGAATACATTGTTATGTTTTACTACTACTAAAGTATGTCAAAGAGAGTTTTCAAGTTTCGTTCAGCTTACAAGTTTCCGCTGCAACTAAATAAACGCCAAATTGTGAAAACTGCCTGATGATTCTAATTTTACCTTTTACTCAGACCTGTGTCAGGACATGTCAGGGCCCTAGGGTACACACGAATTTGGGGCCCTATTGGAAATTAATGAGTAACTAGTTATATTCCACCTCATAATTATCTCCTTAAAACTTTAATATTTTTAATAAGTTTAAATGTTAATTTTGCCAACAATTTGGGGCCAGCGTGAGACCGAAGGTTCTGAGTAAGGGCCTCATGTGCTTTTAATCTAAAGAAAGACGACTTTAGATGACACTGCCTATGTTGCAAGGTGCCAATTAATTTATTAAGTACTGTTTTTACATACTTTAAAAAAGCTCATACCATTATACATATCTAATAGACATTTCTCGGTCAGTGGTTCCTGATTGATAAGTGTAGTGGCTGCAAATATTTGCGTAACGGAGAACTAGTTAGCAGTGGCTTCTAGAGGAATCGTTGTGCGGTGAAAGTGCAAGAATGCAGGGGGCAGTTCCGAGGCGCCATTGCCAATGGTAATGCAAGCTACATACAAGTCGTCTTAAATAGCGATGGCGCAAACGAGCAAACGTGTTTAAGACGCACTATATATACATATACCCCAAGTTGACCTTGCCGTATAACATTTGTCCATTCGACATTAAATGACCACATCATATGCACATTCGAAGAAAATCCTTTTATAGGAGTGTTAAGCATACACTACAGAATACATTGTTATTATTGAGTTTTGACTAAGTTGGCCAATATAAAGAACTGCATTCGTCACTTCAATTACGATAAAAATGCAGTAACCAAAGCCTAAATGGACATACAAGCATACAAACTCTCGAAAACCATTACTCTCCTTCTGGCGCAATAAAAAGCATTGGAATATGAGCTTTAAGTCATATTCCTTAAGGTACGTAGTGATTGGCTTTTATAAAGCTTAGACCCTTACTCTCTACATAATTTCTTCCTCATACGGTCACTTGGCGACTTCACGTCGCGACTATCGGCGCCGCTATCCACGTACCGGACAAACACCTCATCCCCTTCGCTAATTAACTGACAGATATCGAACACGACTCGAACTTTCGAGGAACTTAAACTCAACCTAACGGCTTGTTCCACTTATCGGTACTTATCGGTACGTGGTACGTATGGCACCGATTTACATTGGAAAATTTCGCACCTCAACTTAATCTGCCTACGCAGTAGGTACGCAGATAAAGCTAAAAACTTCTCACACAGAACGCAGAACCAACGTTCACTAACGTAGGAATTTTTTAACCAAATATGATTAGATGGTTAGTTTTGTTAATTGTGTGAAGGAATATAATTCCGGGTTTTTGACCCGAATCTTCGCATCCTATAATTAAAATTGAGCAAAAAGTTTTAATGTATGTCTTAATAAATTCCAACTTCTGTCCTCTTGTATTCAATTTCAGACTAGTGTTCGGATATTTACAATATTCCGGATATTTTAATTTTATTGATAAATTCAACACGTCGCCGCCGCATAGCTAGCTATAATTTCTGGGACTCCCAATCCAAAATCATAGATTCCCCGCCAGGCCAGTGCCAAATCGCCGATCTTCCCCCGCTACATTGACCGAGTCCCCAAAGTTAGCCTTTTTTCGGGCTCCAAATAGATCTCCAATCGAAAAAAAAAACCAAAATGAACGTAATTGCTCTGTCTCCGAAATTCACCGATTTCAATCATTCCCCACACAGACTTCCCATTCCCCGAAAATCGGGTAATTACCAGTCAATTGCCAGACCTGGCTGATTTCACGAATATCTAATATGAATATGAAGGTTCAAGTAATCTACAGCAAAGATAATTATTTACCGTCAGTTGCTACTTGTTAAATAGCATACTAATTTGCAACTTTAATATTATGCTTGTAATTGTACTTTTGTAATGATTCTATGATTGAAACTAAGTTCATGACTTTAGTCAGATATGTGTATTTTTAATTTTTTGACAGATAGTTACTGCGCAGGCTTTCTACTTCATGACTGCAGTAGGTAATTAGACATTTTATTTATAAGTCGGAAGATAATTAAAGTTACTAATAAATTATGTAATAGCTAATTAAAAGCTAAGTAGCTGTCTACTGTATTGATCAGTTACTAAGACAGGTATTTCTTTTTATTGAGTAGGTACTAGATTATTATTGTACGAGTATGTACTCTCCAAAATGAAGAATTCCATTAACTCTGTCTAAATACTGCCATAAACTCATTAAGTACAGTATCTTGTCCTAACGATTACGCCGCTCATCACTGACCACTAAGAAATCCAAAGTGATTTGAACCACAAACCTTTCACGCAACCATTGACCTTATAATTAATTCCTTTACAATTTCGGCGTTGTAATTGATCGTATAATAACATAAATTGTTATTTAAGTAGGTAGGGAAAACCTTGAATTATGTTTTGTTTATCGAAAAATAAAATTGGATATTTAATTTATGATATTAAGAAACAAAAGTGGTAGCCATATAAATTAGCTAAAGCTAAGAACCAAGTTTGTACCTATGTACTTAAAAATATGCGATAAATAATACCCATATAAATATATGTAAATAACTTTTATATCACCATATAAATGAACCTATAGGTGTTTTCATGAAGAAGTAAAACGTAGCTAAGCAATGTAACATACAATAACGTTGGAAAAACTCGATGATACTGCCGTTACGTAAGATACGGAACCTTTTTTGTTTCATTTGATTAACGTTCCCTTTTTTTCTTAGATATCTAACTACTATCAATGGTAGTTTATAGTGTAGTTAAGTTACGTCCTTAGTAAACAACCGAAAAAAGTTTTCCGCGCTACGTTGCATCCATAATGACGCATCTTGCCATATTATTCTTACTCTAGAAAAAAAACCTGTTTTCGTGTCTTTTCTTGCTATATTATTCAAAATTAAATAAAGTAGGTAGGCACCTACTTTGGAGCAATGCTTATTTTACTTTACCATGTAAAGTGCATTGCCACTTTTATGACAATAAGAGACAGTACTCTGTAGGAAGTAACATTTACCCATGTTTAATAGTATTTAAAGGTTTTATTTTTTTAAACAAAACCTTTTATTGAAAGCAGTTTTTGTGAATATTTGAGCATAATTATGTGATACTGACGTGATGAAATCACTGGAAAAGTGCGAATAACATGAAAATTTTTGATTTCCGTTACAAGGTTTATGTAAAACTGCGTGCTTAATAGGACAAGTTAAAAAAATTACTGTGAGTAGTTTTATGAGTATTAGTGACAGCAGATAGAGCATAAACGCATAGTTTCAGCGTAAATAAATATCGCTCCAGTATTTGCCTACACATTTATCATAAAATAAATAACACCGGTGTTATGGTAAAAGCTTCAGTGTTCATTTATTCTAATAGTTAAATAAATAACTGTCATCAATAAGAAGTAGGTAAACGTGTTTTTATTTAAATTCAAGGTAGATGATAACAATCTTATCATTGTCAATGCGTTTTTTGTTACTCAATAGCAAACACGCAGACCGTTAATGATTTATCTGATATTTATGAATGAATATTAAAAAAAAAATGTGTACAGAAAATGACAAACAGCATTAATCAGGTCGGCATTACAAATTTTAATCATAATATTTTTTTAACAATATCAACCTTACTAACCAACCTTAATAACTTACAGGTATCCATGGAAGAAGTTACAATAATTAAATAATTTACAATAGATTGGTAGGTACAAATGATTAAAAGATCAACCAAAAGTTACCAATATTATTAGAAAGGTATTCATCAAGTACGTTGCCACAATTAAAACTTTAATTTATTTATCACCTTCTAAATTCAATATCTACTTTTGTACTAAGACGCGATTCACAGCAATAGAAAATACACAAATTTAATTGCCCTAATCATAATAAAACTTGAGGTCGGCAGCCTAATAATCTAGTCGATAGTTATCACACAAACATCCTTGTAAACTGTAGCCAACCAACATAATTGTAGAGAAAACTCACCGAAATATTTCAAATGTATCCTCATCTTGGTAAATTGATACACAGTAATAATAATACAACGCGCGGAGGTTCGCGACACGCAGCGGTCGTTTGCTAGCGGTCTGCGCTCGCGCCTATGTTTTCGCGACTGCCTTCACCTTCCACGATCTAGCGACCGATCAAATCTGCAAAACACCGCAATCTCCACACCACTGAACCATCATCGCACGCTCGTACCTGCATCCGATTGTCAATGAACATTCGTGTTTATTGAAACCGGTGTCTCGAACTTCATGTACGCGACGCGGCATTTCGAGTGAATACGACTAATTTACTCAGCTGGTTAAAACTTAAATACCTACCTACTAATACAAACAGTTTTAGTAACGCATACGATTGTTGTTTTTAAGTGTGAGTCAGTTTATGGTTTCTTAGGAGTTTAGAACATTAATTTATCACTAAAAGCAAAGGCAAAAAGAGCCATATAAGAAATTTAAAGACTTCAACAAATTATGCATTTAGATGTATGCCGACAGATACGTCAATGAACAGTGAAGCAATTCATGTTATTTTTTAAAGCTATTGTGCCATCTCCAAATCCAGATTTGATCCGAACATATTAAAGGATTCATTAATAAATACATGAGGCAGGCGCTCGAGTGCCAGAGAATTACACAAGAAGCGACTATCGGTCCTCAAGGGTTGCAAATATCTGTGACGTAACACTAACAAATAAATTGCTCTTAGGTACTATACCTTACTATAGGTTTGTTTCAGATTTTGATGGGCGGCAGGAGATGGGCACTGCAAGCTCATTTGCTACATAGGTGCCTATATTAACTTGACAAACCTGCTTGTAGCCTGTACACTAAAATAAACCGTTTAGTTTAGCCGGCAGAGTGGGAAAAACACACGAGTCACACGACTCTGCCAAAAATGTATATTTTACAAACTATACTACTTAGGTACCCTCTCAAATCAAAAAAATATAGACTCTGCCTTCCGAACAAAAAAACGTAATCCAAAAAAACATAACGTAAATTACAAATGATAACGTTTCCCAGACTGCTATGTCGTATGTCAAATCGTAAGTAAAAAAAAATTACCCTACTTTTGTGTACCTACTGAAGACTAAGTCTATATATTTTTAGGTCTGAGGACACGAGGGTTCTAATTTTTCTACCGAACCCATAAAATATATTTCGTCACCGTAATGGACAAAATATTTTTAATAAAGTTATCTCAACATAGATCTACCAAAATGATGGATTATCGCTATCTTATATTGAAATTCAATAGGCAAGATAGACGGCATGTTACAAAATTTTTGACAGCTGATGGTTTATTGTTAATAATAATCATTAAGATCAAATGTAGATTATACTTTAGATAATTATTATTGCTCATTGAGGTGTTTATAAATATTTGTATTTTCCTCGTTATCAAATTTATTAAAAGTAAAAGGTATATTTTTTAAACCAAAAAGTATAAAGACTCAGGCTTCAGAAAAAAAGTGCGGGCAATTTTTTTTACATACGTCACAGAGCACGGCTTGCTGAGTAATGTACCACAAAAAGTTATCATTTTGTTATTAACGTTATGTTTTTATTACTACGCCTTTTTCGTTCTAAAGGCGGAGTCTATATATTTTTTGGTATATCGATTTGCTTTTAAAATAGACAGGTATAGAATCTCTACTAAACTTGAGCCACAACCGAGCAAATCGACTCACTACTAGAAACCATTGCTTCCTGCTGAGTTACTATTACTACCGGATTTAACTGGGCTTTCAGGCCCAATAACTTAATAATCACACCATCATTTTAACCCAATGTCAACAAGAATTTTATTAAACTGCATAGTCAGTACCTATAGGGTACTACCACCTATAGATACAGTAACTAATGCATTTTATATGACCTAGAAAAATAGTTTAAACTACCTACAAACAAGTTCTCATTGGTAATGTATTTTTTATCTTATCACATGAGCACAATTATTACGTGACAACTCTATGTAATTACCGCTAAGCAATTACTGCACAAAAGGAATCTTACCTAGAAATCTAACTAGATTCATAATACCTCTATAAAGTCATCTATTCTCAAAGACAATGGACTATACATGTATTGAATGTTTTTGATTTAGGTAATGTTGTAAACTTGTAATTGTCTTATTTTTAAATCAAACAATAACATTCATTTTCAAAGCAGTGTGAATAACATGAAAATGTGTGTTTTCCGATACAAAATTTAGGTAAAACTGCGTGCTAAATTGAACAAGTAAAAGAAATAGTCTGGAACCAATTACATAATTAAAAAAATATAATGGTTTTAAACTAGCTGGCCTGCCAAAAATTATAATTATATTAACGTTACCTTATAAATTATAATACTCTGTAAATCCATACATTCAAATTAATTTCAGGATATAATTTGATATAGAGATAGTTTAATCCCTCAGGAACGACAAAGGTAATTATTTATGAATATATACTTATGAATGCAGAGAAACCTAAATGAAAATTATATAATGCCTGAAGTAGATAAATAGCAATATTTTACTTAAACGAAACGAGAGCAGATTGCCAGTAAAATGTAATATTTTTTTATTACCATGTATACCAGTAATTGAAAGGATGATTCGCAAGCCAAATCAATCTTTATTTGCAAAATAACAAGTACTACTGCAAAATTATTTCGAATAGGTATAAGTATAACTTGGAAAAAGAAGCTTATTGATAATTATGTAGGTAACTAAAAATGGAGAAATCCGCGGCAAATGTAAGAAACATGCAAAAAAAAAACAATTTTATTGAATTTAATATTTTTATTATACTTACTAACCTTTGAAGACATCTAATAGAGTTAATAAAGAGGTTTTAAGACAATAAATAGGACATTTTAGCGCACACATCTAGAAATAATTACACATACTACAATTACATTGAAGGACTACAAATTACATGAAACTTGTAATCTATAATCGAATAAGTAAAATAAAATATTTACAGCATTTATTAAGTACCTTGTACCTAAAAGTTCACTCACTAAATGACTATTCATACAAATAATTTTCTGAATATTAAATTCGCTTCTTTTAGAAATGTCTATCTAATATGTAATTAAAAAAAACGAATTCCATTCTTTTTAATATTTGTGACACAAATTTGTATTAACTAACTACATAAAAATTCCAAAAACTACTAATACATAATTTTAATATTATGAACTTCCAATTTATTATAAGTACAGCCATGAATTTTATTCAATTTACGTGTAACTTAATCTCATAGGATACTATCATGAAACAGAAGAAAGCAATCCATATATTCGATTATTACTGGGGCCCCATGGGGGCCCACGGGCCTCGGGTGGAAAAGAGTTACGCCACGGAGTATTGTCAGATGTTTTTTGGGTTCTATAGTAGATTGAGAACCATTATAACCCTTAGTATAAAACAGATACAATTTTACAACAACAATAAAATTATACCCCTTTAGTAAATGCTCATTTATCCAGTTTAATTGGCTAAAGTAGTCGATATTGAATTTATATTAAGATCATTACTTAATCTAAGCCATACGGTTAATAAAACCTTATTGAACTAACTTGTGAAGGTGGGAAAATTATGAAATGCAAAACAAATGGTGACTAGGCGGTAAGTACATGGCATGAACACAATCTAACATTATGTGAGGTGGGTGAAAAAATCATGAATACATAAAGATCAAATAAAATTCGATACGAGAAATGTATTTGGGATATAAAGAATCCCCTCCCTTAACTCCTCTTCAGTTCATTTTGCAGGTTAAAAATTCATTATTATATAAAATTTACTAGAATTTTCGACATCAATATTATCTAACCATTACTAAAGATTTAGCACTCTTGGCACCAACTAATTTTGCATACTCCATCATGATTTCAGGACTTTCTTTCTTCCCCGTTTTCCTCACAAACACCTTATATGGTATTGCTTCACCTCTCACAAATATTGGAATATAATTAATATCCTCTGTCTTAGGATAATTATCATCCACACTGTCAATATCAGAATTCAACCGAGTGTATGGCGTTATTTCTAATTTTGGAATGCATTCTTTAATAGGAATCCATTTATATGTCTCCGGACATAGCAAGTCTGATGGATGGTAGTTTCCCTTATACCTCATTTTAGGGCATGAATGAATATAAAAGCCCATATAATAGTACTGTAGTTCAGGAGCACATAAGTACAACTGTCTTGTGAACTCAATTTCCCTGAAAAGTCAAATTAATTATTACTTTTTGCACTCTCTAATATATTTAAATACATACATAATACTATGTTTTCTAAATACAATGTATTATCAAATGGCATTTATTTTTAAAATATTGTTTTAATAGCCTATTACATTACATTGTCATTATGATTTTCAATAAAAAGTGAAACGAGACCACAATTTTTTATTTTATTATTATATCACCTACACAAACCTACCTTAGTGCCCCATATGTGCCCAAAGTAAGGTGCCTGTACTGCGGGTCATAAAAGAAGTAGACTGAAGAAACACATTTGGGCAGTATGTCAATGACCCCTACTGCTATTAATTTCCCATCTAACCAGTATTGCTGATGAAATGACCCATAACCACATGATGGGCCAGTTTCACGTTGTTCTGCCTGCAAAATTATTTATTTATATTGTCTTACTAAAGTGCAGTAAAGTGTACTAAAGTATCAATTCATCCATTTTTACCAATTCAGCTTAAAAACTTATACTATAGAGTTTCTGTCTTTTGTTTTCCCTTTAATAACAAGCTGAATATCAGAATCTTAATACATGAACAATGACTAAGGAAAGAACCATATTGATAATGGCAGCTATTAAAATTCATAGGTTAAGAACTTTATAAAAAAAGACATTACCAATAATGGGCTGGAGACCAAAAATTCGGTAAACTTTGACTGACTACACTTTTCACGTGAATCCCCATGAATGGTCGTCTGATACTTCACATACACTTGATGTGTCTCTTTTGCACTTTGAAGCCACTCGGGACTAGGTGGAGTAGTTCTTACCAACCTAACCTGAAATCTCACACATTTAAAAAAAACATCTATTTAATAATACAGTAGATAATAATAAACACAAAGTAAATTTCAGTCTCTTAAAAATGAAAATGGTTTTGGTTGTTGATTACTAGATAATAAAACTTGATATTGTATACAAATACCCCCTGCTAATGATTGTGTTCATAAAAAATGACTTTGAGTCCCTATTCTGCTAATTTAACTACAATATATAATTATTATGATTCTTGTAAAATTATAATGAGAAATATAAAAGCTCAGTCACAAATTGTCTACTATGTACAAAACTGATCTCACATAAAGATTATACAATTAGAAGCTATTATTACCTCTAATTTTCGCTTAGCATCTGCTGGCAGTTCATTTATAAAGTCCTCCAACTGTTTTTCCTTATTTTTAACATTCTTTTGTAGTGTACTAATGTCACTACCTTTCTGCTTCAATTTTTCTAATTTTCTTTCAATACGTAATTGCTTTGCTTTTTTGCATGGTGCCTTCATTGGATCAGGACCTAGTACAGAAAATATATGACTTTAAACATGATAATTCTGTTTTTATTTCCTCTCTTTCTGGCCTTCATGAGCAACAATGACCACTGACCATCTTGTGGTTTATACCTAGCTTGTACTGTTGGGTATTTAAAAAAAAAAGAAGCAATCCTTCATTTGATGAATCATTCAATTAACTGACTATAATTATATTGACCTTTATTACATTCGTAATCTTTTAATCTTGCTACCTTATTGTTGGTTGCCTCATGATCTGACGAATCTGGAAATACAAAATAAAAAAATTAATACCTCAGACACCCACATCTACAGTCCAATTAATACAGTCCCTATATATTATAGTGATAATCAGATACCAATTAGTATGATTTACAAAGTAACTCGAAGTTTTAATTGGCAACAACCTAAAAAAGAGTACATATATAATTTGAAATTAGAATTGTAGTTGGAAGTCATTTGTGTTTCACTACATATTAACAGTTTCCATCAATAACATATTTTTGAACACAAAATAACTGACAACATACCTTGCAAGTGACTTCCATCATCTTCAATTTTATCACCTTCACCACCCATCACCTCCGTAAAATTAATATCCTGATGGGTGTTCTTTGTTTCTATGAATAATTCTGTACCCTCCGCATAGTCTTCTATGTTAATATCCTCACTGCTGTTAGACACTAGCTGAACATTGCTACTTTCTCTCTCTTTCTCTTCTTGACCCATCAAATACTTATTAAACTGTTTCAAAACCTTTTTTTGTGATTTTGAAGCTTTGAACTCAAGAGCTTTGCACCTGTTTTAAAAAAAACTGTTGCATTAGAAATGCATGCCTATGAATATTATTTCAATGAATTTAAAGTTGTAAGCGAATTTATTTTAAATGTTCTAGGGTAATGACTAACAAACTATGATAAAAGGTAGAAACGTAGGTCATTCAAATTAAACACGATATTCGAAAAGTATGTTGCTGTTAATATAAGGAGCAATTTAAAATCACCGCAATTTACCTTATTGTATACGAAGGACAGCAAATAATATCAAGTGTAGGTTTATAAACGTATTTTCCTGATCGCCTCCACCCCCTATCTATTAAATTTTGATAGTCCATCACCGTCATAGTGTGCGCCCACATGCCTAAGATGAATATTCAATAATATAGATAAACCACACATATATTTCACTCAGAAATGATAAAAACAATGAATTAAATTGCGATTGTTAAATATTTCTTTTAAATAGTTTCTTACCATGTCCATAATTAGTATCAGCCCCTTTACAATAACCACACCTGTACTTTTCGTGTTCCGCATAATATTCAATTATACTACGCAACATTATTTACATTAATCTCGTAAATAAAAAGAAAAAGAAAATATTTTTCTACAATGAAAATTCCAGCAAGATCTCCAAAGTACAAAGCAAATTGAAAATTGAATTAAATCTTGAAAATTAAACTTGTCACTGTCAATAGCGTCAATGTCAAAAAAATAAAATGAAAGACAGCTATGTATGCCTACAGAATAGAAATGTTCTTAATGGAGTTGACAGTAACACAGACTATACAGATAATAACTTAAAAAAATTGTCAAAAATAATAATAATTTTTTGACAGACATTTATTGTCTGTGACCAAAATATAATTCTTTTAAACTTTTTGATATTTACTTTACTTGTCTTTGACTGAGCGTTATTACGCCAACGCCATATAAGAAGAAAAAAAAACTTTTTGATAAACTAAATACTTAATGATATTTGTAAGATTTAACCACCGCAGAATTGCCAAGGCTAACAAAGATACAAGAATCACGCATGCAAGAGTACGCACATTGTGTTGTGTATGTGCAAAGTATCCTGTGATGTGCAGTGTAGGTACCTACATTATTGCGCTCAAGATTTAAGGCACACTGAACAAATTACATAAATTACACTGAATAACTTGTAAACTGAACGTTGCTTGCTATTATTCCTTCTATTATAATAATAAGTTGGCGCTATTCTAGTTGAGAGTACGGCTGAAAAAGTTAAAAAATGTTATAACTATACCAGTCTCTGAACTATACATTACTTGCAATAATTGCTTAAGCCGCTGTCAAATAAACTAAACAAAAAAAACCTATTTTATTATTAATAAAATAAAAATTCATTGATATTTTGATTTAGATACTTTTATTTACAATGTAAATACAGTGAATATTGAAGTGGGCACAATTGTATAAGTACCTATAATTAATAGTTAATTCTTTTTACCTATTTCCTTTTAAATTCAACGTTATGTAGCTATTATAGGTATTATTATCTATTTGAATACTGAAAACAAAATAAGTACCGTAATAGCTACTGTAAAATTTACAACACAAGACCTTACATAGGTAAGTTCAATAATGAAGACAAGATAAAAGTAACTTTCATTGATATTATAAATAGGTAATCACAGATAGGGGAACAATTAATTCTATGGATAAGATTTTGTCATTCAGCGTGTTCTGAAAAATATGGTGAAACGTTACCTGGAATCGTTCTCTTCAACTTCGGAAATATGAGACATGACTGAACGTTTTGATCTTATAAAAGTTCGTCGTCGTGATCTAAACCTAAAAAATAATAAAGTTAAGTTTAAATATATTTTTACGTCAATAAAAATAAAATAATAAAAGTACGTCTTGCCTGCTTCTGCTTCTACTTCTCATATTATTCCATGGTTGTAGACATGTTTCTCCCCAAATTAAAAATATAACGCCAGTCAGGCACAGTATGACTCCATGAAAACACCAAACATGCTTCCATACGATTGGCATATCCTGTTGAAGAATTGACCCACAAATTGATATTAGTTGTCAAGACAGAAACGTAATCAAATTACGAATTAATGACCAAGTTAATCTTGATTATATTGGTAGGTACCTATCTAATAAAAGATATACTTATTTATAATTTTACATTATATTTTTGTGCGACTTCTCCCACGCAGTAAGCAACTATGATTCCAGCAGCGTTTCCCACTATTTTAATAACTGTGTTAATCGAATTTGCGTAGGTCGGAGATAGCTCCTTAAAATATAAATTTCATATAACATTATTTAAATAATTCCTAAGATAAATATGTAAGAAATAGAAACGTTTTATTGTGCTGAAAGAAATATTGTATAATGTGCCTATTAATTAAGCAGTTATTAAATTAGTCTGTAATCTATTTTATTATAAAGCGCTTAAGCGTAGTTTTTTCTTGTCCTTTATGAGGGCAATAATAAAGAGATAAGTAGAATGGACCGAGTCAAACTTAATAATAATTATGTTTGACCGAGTTAGATTTGATTTTGACCGTTGCTGCACCATCCACATTGGAACGGTCGACCACTAAGTATTTAATAGCAAAAAAAAATGCGCTTTCTTGTTTTGAAGGTACATAATTCAAATCATTTATTTCATCTTAGGAACTAATAGCTCACTTAACAAATGTCAAAAATTTATAATACAAATAACAATATAAAAAATAAGGAGAAAAGAAAAATTACATCAGTAGATTAAAAAGTACATACATACATACGTATTCATCTAATTTCTGGTTGTTATCTAACGATGTAACGATAGAAATAGCTGATCTCATAAAGCCCGATTTCCATTGCAAAGGGCGATAAGTTGAAATTATCTAAAAAAAAGCAAGCGGGACACAAAAACATTTCAACTCTTTTTATTCGCTTAGTCCTTTCTGCTCGATTCTTGCTAATAGGTCCGCTGTGCTCGTAATAGTACCTAACTACCTTATGAACCTTCGGCTAATTCCATCGATTTATTGAAGCATTTAGTGAATAAGTAATTAAGATTCGAGAAAAGAATGCTACAGCCGTGCTTTTTTTTTGCTCGACTTGGCGAGAGCACTGCCGTGCCCCTAGATATGCTCCACTGTGATTCCTTGAACAGTGATAACTTGAAATAAAAGCCTATTTTATTCAACAAACTTTGATACTTATACCTAATTATTATTTTACCCGTTATCACAATTCTTACATAACAGATGTCCAATGTGAGATCCATTCCAGCTGCAGTTAACATTATAGCAATGGTCAAAACAACAGGACCAGGGTAAGCAGTGAACATCCACATAGACAGTACTAATAAGCCAGGTAGTACATGCGCTGAGAAAATGATTTTATCATCGTTTCACTTACCTACTAAATTATTAAAGTAGGTTCATAGCACTTAGGCATGACCTCAGTTTTCTTTTCAATAAATAAAAGATCAACAGACAACTAATTAACTACCTATTTGTAAAGTGGTCAACGCCGCCTACGAGTTGCTGGTCACAATAAAAACAAGTAAAAAACTACTAATACTCTCATTAACACGTATCACTAACTTGACTTACTAACCAACGAATGGTCTCTCCTTTACCTACTCCTAGTAGAAGTTCATCATCAATTCCGTGAACAACAGAAATGTTGAAACAACAAGCTCGTTTGTTTTTCTAATATCATAATTAATATAAAATAATTTATGCATGTTCTATTTAAATACGTAAATAGAAATTTACCCATCCTATAACAAACATAAGTTATTGGCAACACGTGGCAGTACCTACGAACAACAAACGATACTTACAAACAACAATAAAGTATTTTCGTATGTACTTAATTCTTGTCACGTTCGGTTTATGCTTGTAGTAGTGGAAAGTCTGTATGACGATTGTTCCTAACACCAGTCGCAAGAAAAATGGCAGTGCCGTTAGAGCTGATGCCTAAAAAAATAATTTGACACCTAGGTACATTCATAATGCATCCTTATTTATACAAAATAGTCTATAATATTACGGATTTATTATTAAGAATAAATAACTAGTCCAATGACTAATAAAATAAATGAAAGCTGAAACTAAATATCATGCACCAACTGCCTTTACAAACAACGTCCACATTAAGTGAATCATAGAATTAAACAGAAATTACTAGTCTATAATATTATGTAACTTTACTTATGTATGTATATCATATTAGTGCACTTTACATTATGAACACTATACTGAAGAATCATTGTATAATATAGTGGACCGTGAAGACACATAGATATTATAATCCAGGAATATCCAAAATTTAATATGCAAAGGGCCCAAAAAGCTACTGATTTTAGGATTGTCCTCCATGGTGCTTGAGAATTTGTCAGCTGAAATACGATATAAAACTTTGTTATTAAATCATACGGACATTATTATTGGTTACGATTACGACTTTTTTTAAATTGATATATGTATTAGTGTTTAGGTACTTAAGTGACTAAAGATCATTGATGATTGATCTTTTAGACATAAAGTCTCATTATAAATTAGATCTTAATATATAAGTAGGTACTAACTTAGTAGAGAAAGTAAAGTCAGTACAAAGTTAATTAAGATGTATTATAGGTATCAATGTAATTACAATCAATGATGTAGGACAAAAGGTAAATAACCTTAATAGTGAAAACGGTGCCGACAGTGTTTGTCAAATATGTTAATTCTCCTTTCGATATAAAGGAATGTTTCGCGGGACAATCCGTTACGACGCAGATCCATAAGACGGACCATGCTACTTGCAAGGCCCCACATATATAGAATCCTACTGGCCAGCGAGAATATAGTTGTACTGCTGCACATATGAGGAAAGTTGAACATGTCCCAATAGTGATACCTATCAGAGAAAGTAAATTTAAACTGCATTAATTATAGGGCTGTCACCTCTTCGAGTTTCTCAAATCTCCTCTGGATTTGACCAATGGAAGTTCAAAGAACACGTCTAGGAACGCTGGAAGTCCAGGCAGGATTTTCGATATGAGTCCAAGTAAACCCCGGATTCTTTGTTTTGGAGCAATTCCGATTAATTAAAAGATAATATGGTAAGCAACTTCAACGAGAACCAAAAATTTTGCACAAAATATCACATATCCAGAGTTTGCGAGATTTTGGTCCAGCGTCGACAATTTAAGTGTTGACAGCCCTAGTTAATTAGAACTTATACGAGTCATTTGAATTTGTAGTGTGCGAATATAATGTTCTTTGGCACGAATTAAACTACAGTTACAAACTTTATGCTCTATAAAACGAGCGAAATTTACCGGTACATGTCACTCTTAATTAAATTTTTTTGTTTTCTTACCGCAATAAGCCCACATAAAATGATTCCTCTCAATAGGTGGGACCCAGTGTATTAATACTTGGACCATGCTCGGCTGCATTGCACCCTAATTAGTAAGATTAGAAATTAACAGGAAATAATATAATTAGAACCTGCAGAAAAACTCAATAAAAAGTTTATGGTACCTACTGAGGTATACAAATAATAAATTGAAAATCGGGTTTTTAGATTAATGATAATATTATATTTTCTTTTATTAATTCCGTGGATGAAGCAGTATTATCATGTCTATCATGCAAGGAATCCCAGGTTCGATTCCCGGTGGACGAGCAAGTAAGATATACTTTTATGCGAGTGTTTATTACTAAGATATTTATGCAGTGACGAGACAAGGGTACAATGTTATTCATAAAGTAAATAAGTTGGTTAATCTACAAGCGACGTGCTATAGCAACAATGCAATTGTACGAACACGACTAGATTAATTTAACCACAAGACTCACCGCACAGAAACCGTTTAGAATACGAACAATGAAAAGCACCCAGAAGTTGTAATAAACTGAAGCTGGGGTGAGAACAGTTAATACACCGGATAACATACCGGCGATGCACACTATCCAAGTAGGGCCAAGGCTGTGAAGCGCAAAAAAAGATAAAATGCGATAAAATGAGGGAGGGAGGGAGAATTCAAATAAGGAAGCATGCAAGTAATACGTAACGTGATTTTTTAAGTTTTTTGACTTCCCTTCCCCTCCCTAAACGTTACGCAACACATAAATGTAATTTTTTTTAAATTTGCCTTTTTGCAGAGCTAGAAGAATTGTATTCCCTAGTTTTTTATTAATAGATAACAAATATTTTACAACATCCCCCTCCTCCCAAAAATCATAGACGAACAAATAAGTAATGCGTCCATTGTCCACTCAATAATTTGACCACTTTCGTTTGATCTAAGAATAAGGATGCCTCTGATCGCAAAATGTTAGCTAGAATTTAAGCGTCCTAAATAAATTTAAGTTAATTTTCAATTGAATCAACATAAACCAGGTTATAATAACCAGTTAAACTCTATCTAAAATGCACTGAGAGAAAGGATTCGTTGTATGTTTCGTTGCACTCAATATTTTAAATTTTTATAGTTTTGGTTGATGGAAGGAAATTTCTGGAGATGAAAATAGTCATTAGGGACGATCAAATAAAGTGTAAAATGTGTCACACCATTGTATTATATCATCTCTATAATCGTGCATTAGAATAAATTAAAAAACAAGCGAGTTCACTAGATATTTGATAAAAATCACTGGGCCTGCAAAGCCGGTTGATAAACAGGTCTTGCCAATTTAGGTACACTTCTGGTGAATTTGCATAATATATACGAACCTAAAGGAATGATCTAGTAACTCATAAATTGATTTACTGAGACAAAAAATCCCAGGTAGAATGGTTGAAATGAGTGGAAATTAACGGTCTAAACAATATTTTTTGCTACTATTTACTGACACAACTTACCGATCGCCAATGTTGTGAAATATAGGAAAACAAATGCAATATCCAATGTGGTAGGCAGCCAGAAGATTCGCTATTTTTTTTTCACTCCAGTTTATTACATCTAATATATTCTGGAAATATTTACGATAAAACGCTAACGCATATATTAAGATATAAAATAACTTCTAATTCCACTGTAAGGCTTTAGGTCTTATATTATAGCCAGCTTAAGAATATCATCAAGAAATTGCAGCAACGTCATTATGTAGGTTTCCTCACGAAGAACTCAGAATAATGCATTCTTTTTTTCTTCACCAATAACGTAATTCATACTTACACCAGATCGTGTCTTTGATTTTCCGATGACATGTTTTAAAACAGATATCCCTTCAAATCTCGAATCGGTCAATCTCTTGGTTATTTGCACTATATCGACGATGTGTACGCTGAGATTATATCGCACAACATACACGAGAAAATAGCCTAAAAATATCATAATGCCCACCTACAAATGACATAAGAATTTACCACTTGTCGAAATAAAATAATAATGTCCTTCTCAAATAAATTATCAATTACTTACTATAGCACGAATTCTTATTTTGATCATTACAAAAACATCACAACAGCATTTTATCGTAAGTTGCTCATAAAGTCATGACCATATTGATTACATAATTGCTCAAGAGGTCTATTATTAATTATGTAATTATGTATAGATGAGTCACTCGCCGTCAGTCGTTATTTAATCTGTTGCTATCCACTTTTTAGGGTTCCATAGAAAAATGTTAAGTTATAGTTTCGCTATGTCCATCCGTTCTCAACCTAACTCAGAGACCCGTATTAGTGTAGTAGGTACTAGGAACAACAATATTATAAGTACAACAATCTTTAATAGACAAACTAAAAATCTGACTGAAAATTTAAAAATCCAACTATGAAAATTGATAGAGGACATACCTACATACGTCATTTATATCAAAACTGTTTTTGTTGTGATATGAATATTGAATTGTGTGATTCCAGACTTAGATAATTAGAAATAAGGGAAATTAAATTTTAAAACCAAAAATGTATTCATATAATTGTTTATTTGGTAATAATGATCACAGAACAGAGATTGAAGTAGTCCCATTTATGCAGCAAATATATAAAAGTACAATTCTAAAATAATACGTATTAATTATTCAACAATTTAAAATAAGGACTACACAAACATACAAATTAAAGTCTTATATAAAAGTCAAACTAAGTACATACAAAAATATATATAGAATTCATACAATAAATTCTTAATGACCTATCTTTAAATAATTTCAATACGTCAATATGAGAATTTATCTAATAATTGCTATAAATGCTGATTTTAAATACAGCAAACAATATCACATATTAATGTCCAGTTCACAAATTCGGATTCACACAGATATTAATGCAATCACTAAAACTATGGTTATTTAAGTACGGGTTATTACGCTTAATGGGGTATCTTTAGTTTCCCTGTCATCATTCTTTTCGTCAACATTCGGAACTCCATTACCACCATTTTTTATTTTAGATTCCATTTCGTCATCGCTCTCAAGCTTTGCAAAGTTCCAGGGTTGTATGTTACCAGTTCCAAATAGAATAAAGAATATAGCCGAAACAATGTACACAGATGCTCCGACATAGAATACAGGACGCCACTGCTCGAAACTATTCTGTTAACAAAAACAAAAAAACTTGATAAACATAACAAAAAATGATATCAAATAATTTGTTTACCACTTATATTTCTGTTTATATAAATAATGCAAAAATGATGATTACCCCATTTCTGGTAAAGTACGCCGTTATCATGGGTGTGAAAAATCCAGCAGTACTCCCAACGAAATTAGCAATGCCATACAAGGTGCCAGCATAATTTGGGGCTAAATCTTGATGATTCTGGAGATTCGTCAGAGTTGCTGCACCGTTGAAACCCATTGACATTGTTATTAAAGTTACAGATAGCAACGTTGAACATCCTGCATATACCATAAGAACAAGAAGGACTCCCGGAATAATATGAGAGAATAGGCAGAAGAATTTCCTTATGGTAGTCGTAGTCATCACTTTTCTTGCCAAAATGCAGTCACCGACTGCTCCAAATATTGCGGCCATAAACAGTCTAGCGAGATATGGCAATGCGGATACTATTCCAGCCGCAGAGAGTTCAAATCCAAGTACACTTGAAACGAATTTTGGACCCACGGTCATTATAAAATACAGTCCCCAAAGATTTCCATAGTGTAATATAGTCATGGCCAGGAATGGAAATGAAGTGCAGATGTTTCTAAATGGTGGTAGCCCCTGAAAATGTATAAATAATGTTACTGAATCATAATTATGTAATCCTTATACTTGTTGATATTTTAAACTATTGAACAAGGCATACGCAAAGTTTTAATAATGTTTAAATTCCACGTATGAAGTCAAAATAAACACGAGTTATTAGTTTAGGAAATACCTTCATCTTATCACAATATAGCATTGTAATGCGAAGCTAATATTTATAACTTCGGTATATGTTCGTAAGTTCTATAACCTTCACCTAAGATTTATTTACTAACCTTTGACTTTTTGACTTTGTCCCCTAACGCATCAACAATATATTTTCTTTCTGCTTCGGTAATTCTGGGATGTTCGTTTGGAGTGTCAGCAACTAGGTACCACCAAAAGGCACACCACAAGAACGACAGAGCAGCTGGTACATAAAAAGCCGATGCCCATCCAAATTTTTCGAGAAGAGGTCCTGTGAGGGACCACGTCACTACCGTTCCTAGAGTTCCTCCCATCATTGCACTTATAAACTTTCCTTTCTCGGCTGGAGGCGCCCATCGAGCGACTAGTACATGCAATGAAGGATATATGAAACCCTGAAAAAAAGATTCGTTATAACACCTCAAATAATTTTAGTAATTAGCAGAAATTAATTAAATCTCCGACGCATTATTGCTTATTCTAGAATATCGGGAAATATTGTTAATATCGCCAACGAAATAATAAAATTAGTAATTTTAACATTTATTGAAAATTAACCTTACATTGCTTTTAGACATTCTATCGATTGAACCCCAGAATTATAGCTATTAATCTAATAATGAAAGTAAATTATAGTCAATATGTTAATAATTTACTACGAGATAGTTAGGTATATTTCGTTTAAATATGTTCTGTAGTAAGTAATAACCTTAAAGTATTCAATAAACTTTCAACATAAATACTGAAAACCAAGCACATACAAACGATATATTGAGCTGTTTATTACTGCACGTGAGTATAAAATTATCCATTTAGTGCGGAGTTCATTACCAACCAACTAGTGATGGCTAGATAAAATTGCAATTTAACGGCAACTGCGTACGGTAATTTTACGGAATTTTTTATCGAAAATTACACAACATTCCACGTTAAAAATCGATAGCATAAGACTTATACCATAAGCAAATGTCTAGTAATAATTTGCTGGAAATATTTGCAAATGTTTTCCAATCCGATAGGACAGATAGCAAATGTTTCCTTTTCCAACTGGTTACAGCCTTATTTTCATATTGGAAAGTTGTGCTATGCTACACAATTTTACTTGTACTAACAAGTAATAATATTTCGAAAAGAATACGTAATCGATAAAACATCATACCTAATAAAAATAATCATTAAATAAAGTGATATTCTGAAATAAAACCTTAGCATTCATTTTCCAGTATTTTAGTCCAAAACCCGCTTATTTTCATTAATGAAACTTGCACCTTATTCGCTTTTAGTAATGAAGTCATGTAAGTAAACCGATATTCAGCACAAACAAAGCCGGAGTAAAATAGATAACATTAAAGAAGGTGCTTAAAAAATTAATAAAAAAAGGCTGAACATACCCCAGCAAATCCTAAGAGGAACCGTATGACGATAAGAGAGACGTAGCCTAGTCTAGCCGCGGCTGGGCTGAGTGCCGTGAGCAGAGCGCTGGCTACCGAAGAGACCAGCACCACATACCGTGGGCCCCAACGTTCTGCCGCCATCCCTCCCACCAATGACGTCACTGGATAGCACCAGAAATAAGCCCCCAAAATCATTGCTTGCTGCTCCGTAGACCAATCGAAGGATCCACCAACTTGCACCTATGTTTAGAGTTTAGATCTGCTTAATATTCTTCAACAATGTCAGAAATATTTTCCTATTATTACGGGTAAGATGAACCTATTTTCTTCAATCAATGTAGCGAAGGACCAATTCCCAATCTGAGCTGATACTTATCTGGCAGATATTTGTTTGTGTTCTGGTGTAGTTCTTAATTTAAGATGATGAAGAAACATCTCATTCATCAGTCTACTTTCTAGAATGGGACTTTGACTTTGAGAATATTTTGATCGACACCGAAGGCTTCTCAGAAATAACTTGAACTAAGTCAACTGAACCGCAAGACGCTTAAACCTCAGTTGCTCTAACTGCAAAACTATCACAGTTACAATAGGTGTACATCAAATTAAGGAGGTTGTAAAGCCAACCCAAATAGATAAATTAGCTAACATAATTAGCACAGTACTATCACTAGTAGTACTGTAAATATTTTTTAATTTACAAGAAAAAGCAAATAAAATTATTGTTTACCTGTCTCGGTGCTTCCCGGACGTCACTAATATCAGTGTTGCGAAAAGTTACATTCGTCACCTCTTCTTTTGTTTCACACTGGGACAGCATTCTGTGGAATGGAAACATTTCTTGTGATGCTTGACTTATACCAACATGATAATCAGTTACTGAGCTGAAATCTCAATTTGTGAGAGGATATCCCCTCTGTAAATTTTTATACACCATCCTTCACTATCCATCATGGCCGGATTGGCAGACTTCACACACCAATGAGAACTTTCTAAATATACTAACAAAATTGATATTTTTACCCGAATGCGTCAGACGGAGGGTAATGAAGGGTAATGTTTTTCGAGTGTATGTATGTATGTTTATTTCTTTGGCACACTCTGAAACTCCCACGACTTGACGGAGTTCGACGTGTAAGGATTCATTGGAATCCACTGCATTGTTAATTTTTTTTTAACGGCGCGCTAAGTCATTTTTAATTGTCGAATTCTTTATTTTTGTTAGTAAATATGTTAATACTGTTTATAAATAAGAAGTACGTGTGAAATTTGAACCCTGTCTGAGCCTGGCCTTTTTTGCAGGAGAGCGACGCCTACGTTCAAAACACCAGGCTATCTGGTTATAAATGTAGGTAGTCTCATTGCATATGTACTTGTATAAAATACCACTTGGTTACGAACTTGATATTTAGCACCTAAGTGCGGAGTATCCATTTACGCTCGTAAAATCCCAATCCCGTTTTGAACATAAGTATTACTTTATGCTTTTTTCACATTAACGATCCACATTCTTACACACTTTTATAGGGTTCGCAACTAAGTAATTACAGATTTCGCATAAGGACCAAAATTAAAAAATCGCTATTACTTAGTTAGCAAGCCAATATTTTTTAATATCATACGATAGCTAAGCAATGATATCTGTTAGGGCATGAGTTAAAGTTAGATGACACGCATGTATGTACGGAGAAGAGTGATGAATATGAATGTGAGTGGATGGATGGATTGTGTGAAAAAGAAATTAAAAATATGGGAGTAAGTGTCGAAATGACGATTGATAGGGAAGAGTGAAAGAGAAAGACATGACGCCAAACTCAAATAAAATTGGAAAAAAGGACGAAAATTGGTGACGAGGAAAGAAGATAAAATAAGTAGCTAAAGATGAATTTGCAATTTTAAGGTAACTTTGTCATAAACAGAAACCGAAAACTAGCAGGCGTATGATATTCGCAGGTCTGTTATTAAATTAGTAGCATAGAAAATAATGAGTCGATACGAAAAAAACAAGTCACAATGAAAAACAAATAAGTGTTACGTGGTGTTCTTGGCATCGTGGGGAACCATGGCGATCAGATTGAGGCTCATGTTGACACGGAGCATGTACACCACCCAGCAGCTTGTGAACAGCATCATCCAGAGGTTGAACCTCACTGGGATTACATCTGGAATTTAAGAACAAGCGGCTAAGAACACGTTTTACTTTTACGAACAACTTTTACACTTAATTTTTTACACTTTATTCACAGACCCACAAAAAAGAATAGACAGAGCGATTGTATACTTGCTTCTAAATAAGTGACGCACAAAAATCTATCACTCGGCTTCATATCGTCGAACTGCTATAATATTATAAACGTTCGTCACTTTTCGGCTTGATGGGTCCGTCTATTCTTTTTTGTGGGTCTGTGACTTTGGTCTTATATTATTAGAGAAGAATAGTAAAATACAAAACAAAACAATAACAGAGACATTACAATAACAAAGCAAATATTCTTTGAATAACCGTAGTGTGTCAAAAAATCGATTTATCATGGTTTTATTTGCAGAAAAATGCGTTTTATGACATAGCAAAAGTTATTCGATATGATGAGCATTTACTAAAACTGCATGAAAAATTTAGGATCGGTCCTAGTACCTACCTGATTTGGAAAACTAAAGGATCTTCGAAACTATAACACAAAATATGTGGCAGAAAAACGTCTGCCCGGTCTTCTAGTACCTAAATAAATAAATCATACACAGAGTAAATCAAGGCCTAGCTATACATATACCTAACAAACTATAACTTTACTAATAGAAATAGTAAAACAGTGTTCAGAATTATAACAGAGTCGTGTTATTTCGTTGAAGTCTTTTCGCCTCCGTATATTAAATATTAAGAACCCGTAATATTTGACAAATATTTGATATCAATTCTAAGTATTTGCTGTCCAGTACACTACGAATATCCACAAGATTAAAGGGAAGACTTATAATATAATTCTCATTAATACGTAACTTAATCAGTGCTGTAATTTTTTAAATACCACCAGCACCAACGACAAATCTAGAATGTTATACATTGTCTTAGTAAAAACCAGAGATAAATATACTATTAAAATGCTCTCGTATTTTGAAAAGACATCACTGGTCCCCCAAAAAATATTGAAAATAATTGCGTACTTCCACTATCCTTTGACGTCAATCGCATCTTTACTTATTTCTTGCACCCATTTTATAACGCACTAGGCTATTTTATTTAGTCCCTGTATAGGTATCACTTTAGTCATAAACTTTCATATTTAATAATAAAATATCAAAACTCTACAGGTATAAATCACGTATAAATATAAATATTTTGACAGGCGACGGAAAATGACAAATGCAAATTGTTTTCAATGTGATAAAAGGAAAAATTAATAAACAATGGCCAGGTTGTAATGAATTAATATAAAGTAGAAAAAATACAAGCAAATCACATATAAATGATCGCTGGGAAAATGAAATAAACGCACTGTCTTTATCAAGAGGCTTTTCTCATAGATATGACTATTAACAATGGAAGATATGGACTGTGAAGTAGTTAGTTCAATTATGTTAAATGAGCTAGTTTGATCCAGCCATTTTTAAACTGTATCAGACTACTGGTGACTGAATTGTATGTAGCGAACTACACAAAACGTACAGCACAGTTGCTGTAGAATATCGCCTTTGTTAAAACGGTAGGGCTAGGCTGACACACTACTACACTGACTCAATAAAGTACAGTCTATACGGCATTATATTATTGTTTCTGTTCCCAAGAATATACTTTTATGATGCTATATCCTGGCTTGACCTTTGTGTAGATACAGCATGAAGGGAGATTGAATTTATCGTTAGCCAAACTATTTAGTAAAAACTCTGATCAATGACTGGAAATAGCGTAGGTATGATCTTGTTGCTCCTACCTGTGTACTGTGTGTTATCTATCTCCGTGATACTATGAATATATTCCGTAATTTCTCCATATTTTAAAAAGAAGGGAGTTTAATCTACGAGTACTAGAACAGAGCTTAGTGTATGAAGTTATTCTGGATTTTTAAATATTAGACGTGTACTAGTACTTAGAGTTAAGAAGTAGTTAATGTGGATTAAAATATTACGCAACCGAAGAATATTGTATACCGAGTTAAAGATAAAATGTCACCATTATTTAAAACATATGGTTATAGTCAATACAATGAATTATGTCAGTTAGTAAAGTGTAAAACAATGAGTGCACGTAATGTCTACCGCAAAGTACCGAATGTCTCAAGAAATCATATTACAACTCAACATTATGTCAATCGCCCAACCGCACCTAATAGTTCGAGATAATAGTCACGTATGTCCACGTCTAGTACCCACATTACATACCATTCTATTATGTTATAAACATGTAATACGTCAAACAAAACAAGGAAATGTTTGAAAATTAATAACATAAAACAAGTGGGTGTGTTGTCCACTACTCTTCATTATTTATCAAGGGTGTAGTAAGTATTGTAATAGTAAGGCACCCCGAATTTTGGGGCCAGGAACGTATGTAAGCAAGCATTCGTAAAGTGGTAGGTATCCACAACTTCTTAAAACGTAGGTACTTCCTAAAAAACACCTTGTCCCAAAAATATCGTACGCATAAAATCCTTACGCACCATTGGGGTTGGGTTGGGAGTACTGGGACCCCCAAAGTACCTACTCTGTACCGGCCCCACTATAAATTATGATAAAGGGTCACACTAAGTATCCGGTATAATCTATAGATAAAAACATGAAATGTTTTAAACGTAGCAAGAGGTTAAATTGTCTGTTTTTTGTACTACGTCTTTAGCTACGCAATAATATTTTGATGCGGTATTTTTTGTTTGATAGAAATTTTCTTCTGGAAGGTGTAAGATCAAATACAGGTTGACAATTCGTTGAACTTTAGTGATTCATCGATATTGTCAACAGAGATTTCATGAAAAGTGAGGTAATAACGTAGTAATTGTATTACCTGCTTGGGTAAACGCAAATACAACAAACTTTGAGTTCCTTGAAAATGGAAAAGTTTAGTTTATCACAAACCATTTTTTAAATACTTGGGCTGTTTTTTCGCTACATTTATGGACTTTGATTGCGCTCATTATATCCTGTCATTACACAAAAACGGCATGATAGATTGGCATGAAGCGTTTTTGTAAAAACGGTGACATCAGCAAACCATGCGAGTTAAAATGTCATTGCGTTTTGTAAAGTGACCTTGATAGAGTACAAGGTACCTTTTATTCTATTATACCCCATCGGTCATTCACAATGATGGCCTTTCAATTGACTGAGTAATATGGATGCTACATGCTTGTACCAGATCAAGGGGGTTGCCTTAGCGTTAATATTTTTATTGGAAATTCAAAATTTTGTTGTTTAATTCGTACATTTGTTGCGTGTATGACGGGACCCTCGGTTACGGTTACAGTTTATCCCAAGAAATTAGCCGAAACTTGTCATATTTGTAAATTGTATGTCAGAGCAGACACTGGGTTACCTGGCAGACCATAGGTTTAATTTTGGATAACAGTTTTTTTCCGCCAGATAATAAGTAAGGTATACCGAAGCGATGCGAAGGTGGTAACAATCATTAAAATAAATTTTCTAATATTGCCATAACTTAAGTAAATCAAAAGAATTTAATTTGTCATCTATTTTCAAAGCGTAAAGAATAACAACGATAAAACAAGAATGTTTGATCAGAAAATTGCTAGATGATATTATTATTGATTAAAATACTTACTAGACCAGTCACATTATGCTAATCGTATATTCGCTAAGTGAAACCACTTTTCTAGATACTGGCTTGAAATAGGCCTTTTAAGATAAAAGTATTAATACCATAGCTAATGTATTTCAATTAAATTAATAGGTATGTTTATTTATAATCAAAACGCTATTTATTGTTTCTAAAAATAAAATTAATTTTAAGTGGGCAGATCTGGACATCGGATATTTTTACATAATTATTAGGATTTAAGAAAGTAGGCTTATTTTTTAACTATAATAGACTTCAATATATACCTAGGTACTTATATATTCTAGTATTAGCTGTAAAATCTTAAATGGACTCATAATATTCCATATCAAATAACTTTTGAAAATGAATTTTCATTCTCATATTGAATAATTTTATTAAAAGATTTTTTAATTTCTAATAAGTAAATTCTCTTAACAATCGAAACCTAACATTCAGTTAAATAAAATACAATTACAATCACATGCGCACCGCACTCTAAGAATTAAGTGCATTCACGAATTCTCTAGTATACACACTTTCTTTTTCCTCATAAGGATTTTCTTGGGGCATAAGTTGTAGAGCTAATATCATTGATTAAGCAACTAGCTTTAGCTAACCAGTTTCAGTATAATTATAATTAAAAGTGCACTAGTTTACACTGGAAAACAAAAACCTTCCACATCCACAATAATCATTTTTATTCCTTCTCTGTTCTTCTACAAAAAAGTTAATCCTGAAAAAGATAACAGGACTTAAAATAAATAAAGCTAATTCATTGATCCCCAAAGACCAATTAAACCCATATAAACGACTATACAATACAACGGAATGTTACTCAAAGCAGATAAAACTATAATAGAGGAGTTATGAAATGGTTTGAAATTGCAACTGCAATAAAATAACAGCAAATCAATTGGAATCGCTCGAACTCAGATAAAAATCCTATAAAATCACGTTCGCGTGGCGCGTAGTTGAAAATTCTTTTATCGTCAGCAGAGTGGAGAGTCAACAAAGACCATTATTTGATAACATGCGACTTAGCAGTCCCGTCGTCGGCTGTTGACGTTACGACGTCCGTATAAAAACGGTCAAGTTTCGAAAACAATTCACAGACTTATTGCGACAATTGAATGACTGTTACAATTACGATGTTTGTAGGATCTTCGATTCGAAAAACTAACATAAAATTTATTAAACGGTTCTGTGAAACAATTAGGTATACTTACCTACTATTAAATCAATCAGCTACTATACTCGTAAAAGTTATACCTACATTATACAAAGCACATTATGATCGTTAAAGGTAATCTCACTTGTATAGAATTTATTTCACGTGCTAATTGTATAAAAAGATACCTGAAAAATTAAAAATACTCTCCCTTGGTGTCCGAAAAGGCTTTTTTAACTACAAATACTTTCTCTGTTTATAATATTCTCTAACAATTATCAACAGCGGAGGCCATACCGGATTAAATGCTGCCTAAATTATAATGCCTAAGTACCCACTAAAGAAAAAAATGTTTATAAAACTCGAATAGTTAGATACAATAATACTAGAATTCTAGAATCAAACCCCGTACGATAATTTTTTGGCCGAAGTAAAGCTTCTACGAGATACGAGTACGTTGCCTTGGTAATGAACTTAAAGTGTACGATGTTGAGTGCGATTCGGCTTTGTAATGACGGTTAATATACTGGCTGGAATTCGACCTCAAAAGAAATTGTTGGTTCCTTATCCGATATTTCATACTTTTCAGTTAGGTAAACTTTTTAAGTCGATATCATATTTTTTAATTATTATTTTATTTTACTTACCTTGTAATATTGTTGTTTTACGATCTAGCTAAAAATCTACATTAAAGTATTAGCTGTCATTACCAAATAACTGGTCACCTGTAAACGTATTTGCGAAGTCTAAAACGAGAAAAAGCACAAACGATGGACTTTTCAATTGTAAGTTTTAAGCTCCTTTCAAATTTTTGCCATGGAATGAGAAAAACTATTATTGAGGGTATACATTAATACAATAGATACCTATCAATTTCATTTATTTTTGCATCAATTTGTGAGTAAGATACTTCATGCATTTGTTCCCGCAAATCAATAAAACAAGTCTGTCAGAGGTACTAATGATTATTAACAAATATTTAAATAATTTCGATAAAGAAATATTTACCAGTTACCTATTATATCTAGTTTCCGCCATAGCAATAAATTATGATATTTTACAGAGGTGCGTGTTTTATCATTTTTATTTAATTTTAGTTGTCAAAAAGACAAACGGAAGTGGATGAAAATTATAGCTTGGTTTTGTATTTATTGTTTGTTTAATATTAAGGGCATTTAGGCATTAATTAGTAGATAATAAAAGAAAACATAATTTATCATGGGCTTTTATAACTTCTACTTGTTAATTAGTTTTCTTAACTAATTTATTTAAAGTAAAAGTGTACCTAATCTATAAAGTAAACCGGTCAAGCCTGAATGGCTGTGAGTCATGGGATTCCGTACGGTAAATATACAATATACATACCTACATAGCTCATAAATAATGTATGTATTATGAGGACAGCAATTTTCCGTTGACATAAATTTTACTTATTATACTTTGCATTACAGTTTAAAGAATTATGTAGTAAAATTTATTTATAAACAAAGTATAATTGAGATTTATTTAACCCTAACAA
>LGAG01000144.1:702360-717041 GCA_001278395.1 Lerema accius
AAAAATCATTATTTAATTTGCATAACTTTAAACAAAAGAACGCATTTCCCCTCTCCCTCTCTATACATTATACTACTACTTACTTAATACACTTAAAATGTCCCTTGTCATGCCCGAGGAATTTTCCATTATTTTCTCGTACGTATAATATTTATGATACCGTAACATAAAACGAAATGTATATTATTCTAATCGTAATGTACCTAATTTAATATGAAGTTTTTTGTTTTTAATAGAGTAGGTAAATTTTCACGCTCGAGAGCGTCAGCGAAGCGACACGATATTCTTAAGTTATGTACGAGTAAAAGTAATAATAAATAGCCCAAATTGACTTAGAAATTTAGAATACAGTCATAGGCATTAGGGTTTCCTATGTTACGGGTCGCAAAAACTTTCAACAAGGGTCGCAATCGCAAGTAAGACGAAGAATAAATAACGTGTAACTAACGAGATTCGGAGGAACATTTTATTTTATCTCTCAAAAACGTCTGCTCTCTCCGAGAACCGAACCAGCGATCCTCTTAAACATTCTGCCATTTGGAAATAAGACATCCGATCTAAATTATATTTGGCATTGTAAATAGCCAAAGGTCTATTAATGACGGTTTAGTGCAAGTACTTTTAAAAAAAATTCCATATCCGGTTATAATTGCAACCAATGTGGATTTAGTGTCCATTACTAGTGCCTCCATTACTGGTGCCATACTGTAAGACAATAGCAAACGAGCTTGCAACAAAGTAAAAAATTCGAATGAGTTCAAAAATTCAAGACTAGGATGAACTAAGTTTTTATCTTTTATTCCAGAGACCATGTTTCTTGCATAAATTTTTTATTCCTTGCTGCTCTAAAAGGAAGAAAATGGCAACAAAGTACAAACACTACCTGCATGTCTTAGATCAGAGTGCATGTTCAAAATTTTAGGTATATGTTACGAAATAATACTTTCAGATGTTAAATCTTAGAGCAAGATACGAAGCGTCCAGTTGTGTTTGTCAAGTATGTTAAAAAAATGTTATAGAAAGTGAAAATTAAAGTTATTAGTAGACTTTACTTCAAAGTATGTGTGCGCTACCCCTGAATTATAACCATCGGAGCAATTATTTGTGATTTTCACTTTTACTAGGTGCGATTCGGTTTATTTCAATTGTTCCAATCTTGTCTCAATTGTGTCTCGATATTCATAATTAACCAACGATGACATTTTTGACATTGGTCGTTACATCCTAGTCTGTGGTTCGTTTTCGCAACACTTTACCACTAGCGCCAAATTGCGATTTAGAAACTAAATTAATTGTGTGTTTTCAGTATGTGTGATCTATGGTTTGAAGTTTTGAACTTTGAATTGAAGATTGTTTTATGGTTCATGTAGTTGTATTGTAGTATGTAGTACATTATTATACAGTCTAATAAACATAGCCTGTGATTTTGATAAAACCAGTGTAAGGTTCAGTAATCGTTAATTCGTTATCATTTTTTTATCAGTACTAGTACTATCCATAAAACTGGTATCGGTGAAGCAGTAAAGTAAATATTTTTTATCTCAAGAAAGTTACAACTGCTACATTCTATTTAAGAACAACTATCTTTTACAAAGACAAGTGAGTTTGAACTTTGAAGTGTCTTTATCAAGTTGTTATTTAAATAATCACTTCTCGATCCTCGTAGTGGGAGAAAACATGACAAGTAAAGAATACATCCCCCTTAGAAACATCTGTGGTTTTTAAATAATTTGTATTTTCTTATTTTGAAACTGAAAGGTTCTCATTAAGTTCTAATTTTAAAAAATATTTGATAACACTTTAAAATTATGTTCGGACGTATATTTCATAAATTAAATTTCTCGTTTAGAAGGTCTTTCCATTTATCGCCGAAGTTAAATCAAGCTATGGGTATCGACGGGAATAATATTTTGGCCGAAAGTTTAAAACGACAGGTGAGTCTGAATTTATTTCAAAAAGTAAAATAATATTATTATACTATTATGTAGGTATATAAGAAAAACATATTTTGGAGTTCTCTTAATTTTTAATATGCTGCAAAATTATTATAATATTCGGACTGTAAGTACATGAAAAAAAAAACCTGCGAATCACAATAATTTTGCCTTGCTGGGAATTGACCCCAAGACCCATTGTCCAGGGGTCCACCGTGGTAACCATTTATACAACACCACAGGTTCTCAAATATATTATTATGTACCTACATTCTAAATGTAAAACATGCATCTACATACAAACAAAATTTCAAATAATTTTGTGTTCCAATTGTAGGGTGTGGAATATGTATTTGGGATTGTTGGCATACCAGTGATAGAAACAGCACTGGCATTTCAAGCAGCAGGTCTCAAGTATATTGGTATGCGCAATGAACAGGCGGCATGCTATGCTGCACAGGCCATCGGCTACCTCACAGGTAAGATTGCTTATTTTAATGTGTTTATATGCCGTTCTCCCCTGTCAAAAAGTATAAAGTCATTTTAAATCGACACCAGCCCCTGCCGCCCGACATCTGAGATATTAGATGATTTATAGGTTCTGTTAGAGAATGTGAGTGCCAAAACATTTTCTAACCATCCGGTCCAGTTAGTATTTCTCCCACTAGAAATTGGACAAAGATACATAGCTAACCCTAAGTTCAGAAGGTAGCGTCTTGTGTACTAAAGTATACCGAGGCTTAGTACAGGCAACATCACCCACAAATAATAAAGTCATTTAAAATTAATACCTATGTTACTTCACAATAGTGTATAGTTTTTTTTTGGAGACAAATATACTTTATTATTATTGTAACTGTAGTCTGACTCCAGTCATCAGCCGTAACATTACAAGTCATTTGGCAGTTGATTCAAGCAAGGTTGAGGCTGCTAATCAATGTATCCCATAAATGGTATTATAAATATATTTATTGTCATTCCCTGGTTTACTCTGACATAGTTTTTCAAAGTCCTTTGAATAGTTCCAGAAAAATTTCATCACATTTTCATTTTTATGCTGATAACACGTGAACGGACTAATAAAATTTGGTTATTAAGTTTTAATATGCTTATATAATGATTATACATCTCATTAACTTAAAAGTAATTAGTATGTAAATTTTTGTTTGCAATTCTTAATTATAATGGTATAAAGTGTACAATGTAACTTTATTCCAGTATAATGTAATTTTATCACTAATTAAATCTTAATTCATATACGCAAAAAGTTTTAATACATTTTACTTATGATTATTGCTCTAGGTACTTGTACGTAAAATATCATTGATTATTTCAATAAGTATATTGAAAATTAATCCTAGATTTTTTGTTAACAAGTAAAACCAAACGGTAGATATTCCTTTAGATATTGTATCAACAGGTATTTAGAAATTAGAATAGTTGCTAATAATAATAACTATTACCACCTATTCATATTACTAGTATTGACTCTTATAATAAAATCTTTAGGTAAGCCAGGAGTATGTCTTGCTGTATCTGGTCCAGGCCTGCTACATTGTATTGGAGGTATGGCCAATGCTCAAGTCAATTGCTGGCCATTGCTAGTCATTGCTGGTTCGTGCCCTGAAGACCATGAGGGTATCGGTGGCTTCCAAGAATGGCTACAGGTAACATTTATATGGAGTTTCACAAATACTATGAGATTCATTAGATATTAAACTGTAATTCACAAGAAATAAAGTTCATATTTGAAGGCTTTATTTTATGCACTTGAGTTAGAGTAGAGATGACGTCAAGTTGGTCTAATATGCTCAGTTAATATATTAAATTGGTCCTAGATGCGCCATTGTATATGGAACTTGCTGTAGCTATCACTAGAATATCAGATGTAACTTAAACTACAACTGGCTCAAATACTATGATAACAATAATTATAACATCATAATAACATTAGGTATATAAACATCTATGCCTTAATAATAATATATTATTCAGAATATTAGGTACATTTACTTAAATCATGTTTGTAAGTGACTACCTTTAAATTACGAATAATTATATTATTGAACCTTGGACTGTTATTAGCGATGCGAAATTGAGTAGGTATTCTTGAGTTGAGTAGTAATTCTATTATTTTAAAGATAAAATTAAAAACAAATAGAATTGTACCTACTGCGAAGGAGATAAGATATCGTATTAAATGATAGATATGATTCTTACCATAAGCTCTGAATAAAGATATGTAAAAAATAATACATAACGAATAATTTGGCATCGCTAGGCATGTTATCCTATTACAACATATTGTTGAAAACATACTAGGTACATAGATAGTTACTTAGATAGTTGATACTTCTAGTTCAAAGAGCATAATACACTGAATAAATGAAACTGAGAGGAGGATTACGTGCTTATAAGAAAATATCTCAAGGCCGTTCATGTATTACGTAAAGCAATTCCGAGAGCGGAAAGGGGGGTCGAGTAACGCGTTACATAACATTATTTTTTTTTACTTAAAAACGAACAAAGATAATTCTTCTAACACGACAAAATGGCAACATTTTTAGAAATATACATACGTGTTTTTATTAGAGAAATACGTGTTCCATTTAACATATGTGGGAGGGTAAAAAATTAAAAAAAATTGCGTTACGTAACACTAGAACGCTAGCTTATTTGCGGATATGTTATCGTTACAGGTGGAATCTAGTCGTCTATACTGCAAGTACGCGGCGCGGCCTCCGTCGGCGCGGCTCATACCGCAGCACGTGGAGAAAGCGGTCCGTGTGGCCTCCGCCGGCCGCCCCGGCGTCGCCTACCTCGACATGCCCGCCACTTTATTAGCGGTACCACTCCTATTTTACTATCATCTTACATATATGGTGAAATTTGTAAAATACAAAAAAAAATTATAATATGGTAACACTGAATCTGGTAGAGGGGGGAGAGTTACAGGCATGTGTATTGTGTAAATCTTAACCCATCTTCAGCAATATAGGAAATGCACACTACCACATTGCATTTGATACACAATAAGTCAAACACGTCAGACAGGGAAACCCCGTCAATAGACAGCTGACGTTAACATCCACAACTTTTTTTTTAAATTGAGTTATCTATGCTACTCGCAGTACTTGTAAGAATATCGTGAAGTAGGCATAAGTTAGTAACCACTAAATTAAATGTGTTAATTCAGGCTGATGTGGATGAAGACAAGGTTCCGTTAGAGTACTACAACCCTGGACCAGTAAGGTTGGCGCATCCTGACCCAACATTGGTGGATGAAGCTGCTAGCTTGCTGGCGAAAGCTGAGAGACCCCTCATCATAGTGGGCAAGGGCGCTGCTTATGGACATGCTGAAGATGCCATCTCTAAGCTGGTGGAAAACACCAAGATTCCCTTCCTACCTACGCCTATGGGTAAGGTTCTTATCAGTATTAGCTCCAAAACCAGTGGTTAAAGTATTGGTCTTGACTAGTTCAATATTTAGCTGATGAAGGACTTATATGTACATTCCCAGGAAGGTTTCTGAAAGGTTAGGGGACTCATCTAGTTAGAGAGAAATAGCTGTTAAACCATCAACCATAATAATATGTAATTTTTAACTGAATTAAAAAATTTTTTTTTTTTTGTAACATACCACCTACACATTGTTAGGTGAACCATTAGTTCCAAGGACGACATGATTTAAAATTTTAAAATTTAATTCGTTTGGTCAGGTAAAGGCGTTGTAGCTGACGAGTCATCGTACTGTGTGTCGAGCGCGCGCACGACGGCGCTGCTGTCAGCTGACGTCATCGTGCTGCTCGGCGCGCGCCTCAACTGGATGCTGCACTTCGGTCAGCCGCCGCGGTACGCCGCTGACGTCAGCGTCATACAGGTGATACGCCGTCATCATGTCGCTAATAAATCTTAATAATCGCTAACCTCACACTAAAAATATATAGACTCGCTCTTCGTGATATAAAAGCGTGGTCGGAAAAAAGGCATGTAAATAACAAATGATAATGTTTCCCGTACTCTGTGAGGTACGTCAGATCGTAAAAAAATTACCAAAATTTTTTGATTTGATTTTATACATATAGTCACAGAGCAAGGAATGTACCTATCTGCTTAGTTCTTTCTTCTGTGTCTGAGGTAAATTGTAATAAAAAAGAAAGTAAGCATTTAAGTTTCATCGTAATTGAAATATAATGAATAGTTTAACAGTGAAAACTTAAGACAAATTTACAGCATAATATACTACCTACAAGAAATTAAAAATAATAGATCAAACTATTTAGAATTTAAATTAACAATTATCCTATTTTTCAGGTGGATATTTCACCTGAAGAATTCCACAACAGCATCAAATCTTCAGTGGCGGTGCACTCTGACATCAGGCCGTTTGCCGAAGCACTCTCAAAGAAACTGGCTGATAAGAAATTCACACTAGACCCTGCTAACAACAACTGGTGGAAAACACTTAGCCAAAAACAAAAGAAAAATGTCGAGTTTGTTGAGGTATTAATTAACTATAAATAATATTGTTGTTATCTGAGTTCATAAGATGATTAATTTGATAGAATAGTTAAGGTAATTAGGTGCGCTTATAAAGTCGGTATTGGGTTAAATAGACAGGAACAGAAACTAAATTTACATTCCCCATAGTTCCCAAAAAGTACATAATAAGGCATTTTTAATTTTGCTCAGTTGCAAATAACAATATTCTAGATATTCCACTTACAATGTTAAAAGAGAAATAAACACTGTTGGCTAATAAATTAAAACAATTACTTTTCAGGCTCAAGCAAACGACAAATCGGTGCCTCTAAACTACTACGCAGTATTCAAGACGGTTCAAGCCAATATTCCACGGGACTCCATCATAGTAAGCGAGGGAGCTAACACCATGGATATCGGCCGCGGCATTCTACTCAACAATAAGCCTAGACATAGACTAGACGCTGGAACCTTCGGGACTATGGGAGTGAGTAATTTTCTCATAATTTATTTATCAATCGGATTCATCAACGCACAATATACGTAGACAAAAACCGATTCAATTTAAATAAATTAAACAACAGTAATGCTTTGTAGGAAAGTTTTCGCTTTGGTACCGTTCAAGCATTACTTAACGCAATTTTGAAAGATTCTTGACCACCCCTCCCAGTGTAACGCTCCGTAACGTTATTGCCTAATCCCTAAACGTTATGTAGCACACAAATGACCATTCTTTTTTTTAAATGTTGCTATTTTGCAGAGTTACAATTATATTTCCTAGTTTTTTTTTAATAAAAAATAAAATGTTACGTAACGCACTGTTCGATCGTTCGATTTTACTTGAAAAAATCCCGTTATGTAATACTTCAACGGACACCTTGCATGCGTATTCTGTAAGTTCATGAGGTCATTGATTTTTTCCTTTTTCACTGATTTCATATAATACCTCCGAATAGATCCGAACTTTAACTAATTTTAAATATACCTAAATTCAATGAATATTCTACACCCAGGTGGGTCCGGGTTTCGCCGTGGCGGCGGCTATGTGGTGCCGGGACCACGCTCCGGGGAAACGAGTCATCTGCGTTGAAGGAGATTCTGCTTTTGGCTTCTCAGGTACATGTTGCGCAATACAAACTTAACAGTATTATAACTCCATAGCAGCCACACTTGAAAAACGCACATAGAGAATATACCGACAGGGATTTCGACTTCTGTTCGTTAGTGTTTTAAAACGAAAACGTTAATCATAGTAATTTTGTAAAATAGTAATTACTTTTCAAAAATTGCAATATTACTTTCAGGAATGGAAATCGAAACGATGTTCCGATACAAACTGCCCATTGTAATAGTGATTGTCAACAACAACGGGATTTACAGCGGCTTCGACAAAGAGACGATGAATGATATTCAATCTGGTGGCGACGTTGCGCAGTGGTAACTTTTTATACATAACAATACAACATAACAATTTCACTGTGTGTAGTCTGTAATATAATTAGTAGTAACTCCGCCCGATTGAAAAGCACAAAGTTTGATTCTGATAACAGCTTAAACCTGTCTCTCCTCACAATGTGAAGGGTACAGACAGAGTACGGGCCATAGTCCACCACACTGGATTAGTGGGGATTGGCAAAATTCACACACCTTGTGAGTACCTTATAGAAAAATCTCAGGTGTGCAGGTTTCCTTATGTTGTTGTTCTTACTGTAGCAAGTGATAATTATTCGTTTTGAATTAGAGATTAGTGCTGTGAGGTTTGAACCCAGGAGCTTCCATTCAGTAGACCAACTTTCAAACCGCTAAGCTATTTTGCAATTTTGCTTGTGTTAATAACAGCTGACTTTATTTCAGCACCCCACCAACAGCCCTGTCTACAGAAGTTCGATATGAAAAGATGATGGAAATGTTTGGGGACACCGGACATTTTTGCCGTACCGTCGAAGAAATTGAAACTGCTCTGAAAGCTGCTCTCATGGTCACTGACCGACCGAGCATTATCAACATTGCTATCAGTCCCCAGTCCAGCAGAAAACCACAAACATTTAACTGGCTCACAGAGTCCAAGTTGTAATATGTGTAATTATATATCAAGCTTTAAGTTTTACATTATGTTTTACAGTAATACATAATAAGTTTTTTACAATGGTACAAACCAAAGGAAAATATTTTTATACTTTTGTTTTATACAGGTGCAAGGGAATAAAATATCAGATTTATTACTATTGGTGCTATGTACTTATAAGAGCATTTATACATGTCTATAGGTAGGTAAAGAATAAAAGAAAAGACTTCAATTTTATTGATATTGTCTGTCTATTGAGTTACTTATATGTCATCACATGTTTGTATATAATGAACTTAAAAATATATATATTTAATACATTTACATTATAAACTAAATCCCTGTATTTTATTTAACTTCACGGTAAGCAAATGAATCTGCTGTGTGGTTGGTTGTCCAAAGCAAATTGAATATGTACCAGTTTGATGATCTTCACATTTTGCTGAGGCAGCCAATTAAAAAGTTTTCTATCACAGTTTGTGCTGGAACAAAAATGGTTTTTATTAGACCTTATCATTTATGCAATTTTTCTAATACTTATTGATCATTTCAATGCGTCAGAAGAAACCTTAAGCCGTCAGTCCTGGTTGTTATCACTAGATGACAGTCTTTAAGCTATTTCAGACTAAAATGTTCTAGGCATCCTAAAATGTGAGGGGAGTTGAAAAGATTATTCAGTGATGGAAATATGACAAGCCATCAGAACTGAAACATTTAAGTCCAATTCAATTTAATGTGGTTTACTAGAAAAAAAGAAAAAATTTTAACTAACTCTTCAGTTGTACTTTTCATAGAAGGCAAACGAAAAGGTATGTCTTCACGATGCCTTACTGTTTTCGCTACATAATTCACAGTAGGGTACTTATTACGCCCATTTACCTTGGAAAATTCTTGTCTATCATTCATGCAGAAGTTGCAATTACTATCGTAAGTGATTGCTAGGTTCGCGGTACATGTCAGGTATCACCGTATCAATCGGTATCGGAAATGACATTGGTCTTTTGTTTCCATTCCTCAAACATACAATCCACAGCTTATACAAAATATAAGTCCAGAATGTACCATTCAAAAAATGTTTTTTTTTTATTTATTAAAATCATTACAAAAACCATGTATGACCACAAGTTTGTTGGTCTCCTTAATAAAAAAATATGTGGGATCACAGATTCATAATATATTGGCCGCACTTTGGTAATATTCAACATTGGATGTTATGTAGGTACTATCATGCAATTCTCACATGATTCTAATAAACATCAATTGGGATCATGTACAGCTCGTATAGAATACTTGACATTTAGGCATACAAATTAATACTGATCAGCAAGACAAATGAAAAATAGGAACTATGGTTAAAACCGGTTATCATAAAAGAAAAAGAAAAACTCAACTGCAAAAATTATGAGAGATTACAAAAAAAATATAATATTGCCAGTCACTCAATGGAGATGAATCCAATTACACCTCACTCACATTTTGAAATGCATTAAGCCATTTAAGATGTTGAGGCTTCAAAAGCAATAGATACATACATACACTCTACAAACATTGCAATCCTTTCAGCTTAGTTGGGTAAAAATTCATTCAATTCTAGTATAACAAGAATAAAGTACATATTATTTTATAGTTGTAATAATATCACTTACCCAGTTTGCAATTGTTGGTAGTGGTCAAAGTATAAGCATCCTGATCGTAGTCATTGGTTAGGGTGAGATCAGCCCCTCGGATGAGGAGCTCATTACAGGTGTAGGGGAAATCTGCTGCTGCTGCATACATCAAGGCTGTACTACCGGACTGAAAGCAAAATAAATAACATTTAATATTACCACAATCCACACTATTTTTTAAATTTGTGTAGGACATGAAATGGAAGTCCTCAAATCATGCAAATTATTTCACCTTTGGTATTTAAAATCAACAAGCACTTTATACTGTTAAGAAATATCCTTGCACTTTTTTTACTAGAAGCATAAAATTTCATAAATTACTAAGACTTAAACTTTGATATCATATAAAAAGTCATGTAACATGTGTGATGCGAAGTTAGTCTAAATAAAACAAATTGCATCTCTACTGAAAAATTGATGTATCATCTCCTCAGACCAAATTTTGTTATTTACATTGTTATATTTTTTTGACTACGCTTTTTTGTTCTGAAGGTGGAGTCTATTATATTTGTTGCTCTGAGCTAATGTCATACTCACATCATCTTGTATGTCAGCATCAGCACCTTCATTCAACAGAAATTTTACAACCTCGTGGTGCCCGCCCGCTGCAGCCAGGTGCAGAGCCGTCTCGCCTTCGGGCCCCCGCATGTTTACATTGGCACCACACCTATGTCATTTACAATATTATTTCATTGTTACATACTCAATTTAATTAAATACATTAATATAAGTATCTACTTTAATAAGAAAGCTTTTCTGTTAAGTAATTTTTTGGAAATAATTGCCATACATTGGTTAAAAGATAAAAATTTTAGCCACTCCTAGTTCATTTAACATTTTGTACAGATGTTCAACACAACAGTTAGATGTCATATGGAAAAAAGTATCTAGAATAGATGATGAATTATTATTAGTAATAGAAGCATGTACTTAACATTATGTTGTTGTTGCTATGTTAGTCAGACACATATAAGTACTAAACCGTAATGTCAACCTTAAGTTATTCAAACAAATTTTGAACTTTTCACCACGGAAGAATTTGCCCCCAGAAGTGGATAAATTTATTGCCATACAGAAGATACCACCAATATATCATAATACAATACATATTAAAAATGTATGCAATATTTTTGAATTCATAATAACAATTTCCTATTAAAAACTTGAGTAGTTGAAACTTAAATTATTAATATATTAATATTAATACTATTATTAAAGTTGAATTTTCACATCAAACTCAATAAAAACTTTAATAAAAGTAACGTAATTTAAAGGGTCAAGAACTCTATAAAACAAAACATTGAAGAAATTGTTTAGTCAAATAATGAAGAACAATAACAAAGGATGCACCAAAGGTGATTCTTCCACAAAAATGATTGAAGAGAGTAATATTTCTTGTGAAGGTCCCCTGTAGTAGAACAAACTTAAACCTTTGACAAAAGATTCCTTTATCTCTATTTCTTTGACATAGTTATCACAAAGGAAATAGCTAGTCAGTGGGTGTAAACTGCACTTACCATACTAGATCTTGACAGCTATTTAACTGACCGTAACTCGCGGCCCAGTGGAGGGCTGTGAGTCCGTGCTCATCGGTGATATCAACATACTGCTCCAGTTTCACGTCGTCGCGAGTTATTTCTCCGCGCCCAGCCTTAGCATGAAAGCTACAGTCGGGCTGTGGCAATTCAGGAACCCGCGCCTGCGTATTACCTACAACGCGACCTTGACACTAGACAACAATTCGAATCCTTTCAAGATGTGAAAATCAATAAATCTCTCAATGCACTATACTAGAATACTTGACGATAAATGTCACCTCTCTGCAAATTGGTCAAAGGTGTGCACTGGACGGGTTTGTAGGGCGTAAATGCGCTCTTCCGTACTCCGTTCAGATTGGGTGCCCATCGTTGATATCCACCACTTCCACTCTTACTACTATCCTGGCTTCCTGAATCGAATTCGCACTTGAAATTATCAACATTTTCTTGTTTTATATCAATATTTTTACTCTCGTGTTTGACAGTAACACCTTCTTCCATTTTTACTTCCTTTACTAATTCCACAGATTAGATAAACATACTAAGCAATGTTTCACTGGCTTCCACAGATTAACTACAGACAGACTGAATGATAAATCAGTCCTCGACCTCTCGACACGATTCTAAACGAATAGTACAAAATATTTTTGTATTTATAATAACAGTTAACACAGTAATAATAATACATACAATTATATACTGATAAGTTGTACATTACGATGTTATACAATGTACGGTATGTATAAATTATTCCACTTATTCACAATCTACGATGCGCTATGATCGTCTTATCATTCCTTGTTAATCTGCATATATTTTTTTATCTGTTTGAGGCTTTGATTGGATGAATCAACGTCAATCTTATTTTTGTTATGATAAAATTTTGTTTAAATTGCAATGGTGGTTGGTTTTTGATAGTTTAGCTAACTTGGTACCGTACTTTATTTATTAACAATTTTATACTTAGCTTATCGCCGTTTGCTTTGTATTAGTAGAATTAAAAAGTAATCAAAATCGTGTTCCTTTATATTGTGTAAGTGCCAAAACTGTAAAGTTTCAATTATTTCTATTCAAGATTCTAATACAGTGAACATCAATAAACGATTTGCAACTGTTCTTAGATCATAACACTTAAAACATACAAATAATATTTAAGAAAATGTCAGTCGGAGGTTCTAACCAACAACTGCAGTTGCAACAAGACTTACAAAATGAGTTAACCACTGCAAACCAGCTTTTACGACTAATGTAAGTTCACCGAATTCAGTTTTTATATTGTTGTTATCAATACTATCAAATACGAAAATTTGCTTGTTATTTATTGTCATGTGGTCAATTTAATTATTTTAGATCGTTAGAGCTGCAGAAAATTAAGGCACTTACATGCCCAGATGGTGAATTTGAGAGGAATATTAAACAGGTAAAGTACCATAGTAATATGGCAAGATTTTTTTATCCACAGTATGCAGTATATTACTTAAACCAAGACTTGCTGAAAAATATTCTTTAGAATTAACTAAATTTGTTTTCATGTGATACCGGTACAACTAAATAGACTAATTCAGAGAAATGCTTTTTGTTTTTTTTTTATTAATACAAAGACAATATTTCATTAAAATGCAATGCATTAAAATTGATTTTACTTGCTTTATGTTTCAGAATGCTGAATTATTGGTAAACCTTGCAAGCATACAAAAAGTTGACTTGGAAAAAGTGCCACAAATGAAAAGGTTACATGTCATGGATATAACTCAAAATACGAATCAAAACCTGTCTTATGAGCAGCATGATAGTTTTAGAATAAGTATGGAAGAAAGTTCATAAACAACAAACCATTCATTACACAAGAATGTCTGCTTCAATGGTTTAGAATAAGTACTACTTCTTAAATAAAAAGTTACCGACATATTATGTAAGAAAATAAACAATAAAAGAAAATTGTACTTGTAAAACATCTTTTTATTTCATTAATTTTACATTCTTTTTACTTAAATATAAAATCTTCAGTAACATGTTTAACATGCAATATAACAAAGGAAATAGTCCCATAATTATTAGTGGCTGTGGTCTTTTAGTTAATGCTTCTATGTACTAATTTATTAACATTTGAGAGCAGTAGATTCAAGCTAGCCATAGGGCCTTCTCATGATAAATTTTGTAAAACAAACTATAGTCATAATTTATATAAGCTGTACAAATCAAAATCACAGCAGACATAGGACTTCAGATAAAATCAGGATATTAATAGTAGATAGTTACAAGGACAATAAAAATAATAACGATTTACGTAAATAGCGTTTTTATGACGATATCAATAAATTCTCAATTTTTATTTATAGTCCTTCCCTAGGTACACAATAATTATTACGACTTAAGTATTCAAAAACCAGTTTTACCAGTTAACGACACATTCCTCTGATCAATTCGCGTTTATGGCCATTATGTCTTAAACAGCTTCCATTCTAAAGGACTCATTAGTCTAAAAAACAACTATTTTTTCATACATTTGCAGGCTTCACATGGTTGCATTACGTAGATTAAAAATTAATTCTAAATAACTTTTAATAGTAGACCTCAAAATGATTTTTTCTACCTACATTTCTCTCACAATTTCACCAGCAAGTTGTATTATTTATTAATAGGCCATAATTAACTGTAGGTATGTCTTAAATGTTTTAAAAGTGTCAATATGGGTAGATAAGACCAACTTTTAACATGATAGAGACACGAAAGCAAAGTTCTTTAATTAAAATTTTACCTAAAGCCATGTGGTAACAGCTTACAGACTAGATAGACAACATAAACCTAACTAAACTATCAGTGTTGGAAAACAGCAGATTTTTCTTTGAATCTCTGTTTCCGCAGAGCTTTTTCTTCTGCCTCACGACGTTTCTCTTCTTGTTCTTGAATGATTTCGTCGTGAAACTTGTTTGTTTTAGAGAGTTCTTCTATTTTAGCTTCAAAAAAGTTTTTGGCCCCGTTGACTCCAACTTGG
>LGAG01000144.1:718932-736392 GCA_001278395.1 Lerema accius
CGGTTAGAGCGTGAAGGAGGGACAAACATCCAAACATCCAAATATCCAAACATCTTTACAAACTTTCACATTTATAATATTAGTAGGATTAGTAGGATTAGTAGGATAGTAGGATAATGAAACGCTAACGATGACTGACTGATAAACAATATACTCAAAACGCTTGAATCCTGCGCGCATCTAATTTTTAATTTATAGGTATGCGTACATAATATACATTAATAATTTCGTAATTGGTACTTTTTTTTGTTGTTATTATCTACGTAAATAAATAATATTTTATATTTAGGTACGTACGTAACCATGTAATAATCTTGAAGACCTCACGTAAACTATAAATCTATTTCGGAGCTTGTAAAAATCATCATCGCTATAACAATATTATTAAACACGACGCCCCAATATACTAAAAATAAAATATAATGTATAAATGGAAAGGTATTCCTTGCGGGAGTCTGTTTTGCCGTTGCGCACGCGCCGATTTATAAAATAAGCCTCTTGAAGCGTGATGGAAACATGAACTGTAATATCATTATTATAATAAACATTTATCATATAGTGAATTATTCACCGAATTGTCTTTTATGAACAAAAGAAATATTATTTTTGCGCATGGTTAAATCATACGCAGTGATTAAAATATTACGTAAATACCACAAATATGTTTATAAGTATAATTTATATTTAGTTGTGCATATAAGTCATTGACGAGTTATTAATACTACCAGGGTGGATGCAGTTTCCTTTACTAACCACATGACACAACACAAGAAAAGGTCGGCCGATTAACATAACTTAAAATTACTTATCACGCATTTTCTGCGTCATTATTATGGTATCGATGACCTCAGAGCTGTCTCCATAAATTAGTCACTAATTATATTATTGCAGTAAATATGTTTATGTGTATGTACTTTAGAGTTTATCAACTGGGCGCAGAGTTGCAGACACTGAGGAGCTGAAGGGGTTACGACAATATGTAAAATTGTTACGCTATTCAGTGTTTAGTTCTCTGATGTTAAGCTAAATTGGGATGGAATAAAAACCCTCGGCATTTGTTTTGGCTACAAAGCCAATGAGATGAACTCCGGATTAGCATGGTAAAGAACATTCTGGGCCTCCTCATTATCGACGATAATCCTATTAGGTGCTTAAAAGTCTACATGGCCACGAAAAAAATATAAGTCAATACAAGTTTGTTTACGAAACCAATTATCTTGAGCTAAATTCGCACACGTTCCCATGTCCTAATCAATAAAGCTATCTAGGGGAGTCAATGTCTCCGAAACGACTGCATAAACTATATGTATAAACGAGGTCGGTAATAAAGTGGATTCGTTGCCCTACTAACACCCGGCTAACGAACTGCGCCACCTCTGCGCCACCAACCATCCATCTGTTTGTAGGATCGCTTAATTGGTATGCGCCTGTTGGCTCATATTTCAAATAACAATCGCTATTCAGACGCAAACAAAACTAGTCACTTATGTTTGTTGTATTAGAACAACATAATAAACATAATGAGAGTCGACAATAGCAAAAATCATTGATGACTGTAGAAAAATTGTATTAAAGTATGTTACGAAATATTTAAATACATGTAACGCAAATGGGTTACTATTTAAATATAAAATTAATCTACCTACATATTAATTTTACTAACCCTTTGGGTAGTGCCAACCTATTGATCTTTAGGTTAAAATTCCAAAGTAAAGTAGGTAAAACATAATCCAGTGATCGAGTCATGGTTTACCAAAATTGTCAATAAATTAACAAAGTACCCATAGGTTGATATTATTTTATTTTATACACCGAGCAAATACAAGCATGTCGAGATCACGATACATTTTTATAATTTGTCCTTATTCTAATTGCCTCAGTTGTATTAGCAGAATTAGCAGATAGATATTGCAATTTTGTGAAAGAATAAAGGTATTTATAATATACCTACTCAGTGCCTACTATACCTACTCTTAATCAGCTTGTTTACAAAGTTTTATTTATTATCTCTGACTTGCATTAGTTAAGTGAGGATTATAATTTGGTAGACACGTGGTGAAAGCTAAACGGAAATAGATAAGCTACGTGATTATTAGATAATCACACAACATGTAAGTATTACGAAATAAAATTATCAGTGAGCCGGTGACGTAACATTCAAAACTACTATCATTAGTAACAGGTACTTAACAGGTTTTTACTGAATGGAACTTATAGGGATTGGTAAGGCATTTATTTTCTAGCTTGCGAGATATGTATGTTGGTACATGTACACGTAGAGTGTTAGTCCAATCAAAGTAAGTACTCGAAATAAAGTGCTGAGAATTCTCAACAAGCAATACTTGCCTTACGTATCATAGGGTTGTTTTCAGGGCCATATTATTCCTAGTTCAAGGTCGGAGGGGTTTTAAAAAAATTAATATCTAAACTTACTACAGATTTTTTTTTATTTGCATATATTATTTTTATAAACGTCAATGATTTTGCCCAAACGGGTTTGACAATTTTTTTTCAGGGACGGCTATTTAGGTGATGGTAGCCCTAACCATAGATACTTAATAAGTCATATAGGACAAAAGAGTACCTAAAGGGACAAAATTATTGGCATAGATATACGTACCAACTATAATATTATTTTTATGCCCATGTTCATAATATTTTATTATTTTTATACGAATTCCTAGTAATTTATCAATGAGCCTTATCTAATCTGCCTAAGTATAGGCAGTCCATAATACTCCACCAAAAATAAGGAATAAAAATTACTTCAATTGTGCAATACCTATGAATTTTATTCTCCGTGCAACCAAACGATTTCACAACAAAACAATTATCCTCTATCTAAGGCCGTCAAATTATTCTTGAGTTTCCTATTTTTTACGTGATGTAATAGGTAACTAACAACACGGCCTTTTATTAATTTTCGTAATATTTAATAGATTTAGCGTGTATATTTCTCATTTATGTTTGATAACCATGTTATCCGCTTCCTGAAACGAATTACCTACATACACTGATTATTAAACATTTGAAAATGTCGGCGTTTCTCAGGGTTCTATTTTTGGTCCGTTCTTATTTTTGCCCGAGTTTGTATATGGTGATGGTGACCTTATTACTTTTTATTCCGAACTAGGTAATTGTTAAATATACAAGACTTTTTTTTTTCTAATAAAGAGCAGAGGAAAGAACAAGGTTACTATTATCTCTTAGAGCGGTACCTTAAGCTACTATTTCATATTGAAATGTCAGAACGATGAAGCAGCCGTATTTTCGTGACTTTCCGCGTCCTATTTCGTACTGACATTTTAATAATAGGTAATAAAATAGCGTAGTTATGTACAAAAACGTCCTGTCTTATTTAACCTATGTATTTAAATTTTACACACGATAGTAATCTTTCTTAAGCAATATGAATCTGTAAATCCAAATATTTATGATACTAGATATAATATATGGTACGGTAAGCTATATTATTATACAAAGTTCAGTAATGTCACTAAAGACGTTTTCTTGGTGATAAGCGACAATTTCGTCGTCATACCTTTGCGTTATCTAAGAAACTTCTGTTTACTTTGAGCGAATCTTAACATCCTTGAACAGTTGACAATTAATTAAACGAGACTTGTATAATTGTTCGGTAAGTTTATAAAACAGTTAGGTACATGATATAATTACGTACCTACTTATAGCATCTTGTAAAATTCAATTTATTTTACATAGCTTACCATACTTGACATATTAATACTCGTACCTACTAAATATTTACGAATCTTTATCTACGATAACGCTATACTACAATGAAATGGAAGTAGGTACTTTCAAGTAGATAAAGATTTTAATTAGGCCAAAATATAGATAAATATTACAAAAATATAATAATATTGTTAGAATAATACCTACATAAGTACATAATATTGAAACTCTGATAATACAACTTCATTTATGACTCATAATAGTCGTGATTGAAGTTGCTATTCAAGTAGATAACCTAGGTACGAGGCACCTAAGAACAGTGGAAAATTAAATACCTAACAACATGCTTGTTAGTTTTTTTATAATCAGAATAATCTTCACTAATTACCTAACTACAGCCTTCTTTATAACAGTCAACAATTATTTTCCTACTATTATTTTCCTACCTTCAATAATTAAATGCTTCCGAGAATTAAAATCAATATTAATCGTTTGCCTACGTTATGGCATACAAATACTGATTAAATTCAAAATAAATTATAACTCTTTTTGGACCCTACCCAACGTACAAAGTATGTATTTAAAAAGAAATCAAAATTACAAAGACGACCTGGGTTATTTTTTTTAAACTTGGCAATCCTGTAGGTACAGTGCAGGCCTTCATGCCATTTTTTAAATTCTAGTAAGTTTGGAATAACATGAAAAATTAAGGCATCCCTGCTGCTTATCCCTACTGCGCCAGAATGTAATTGGATATTTCTTCATCGTGGGAGTGAGGCTAAATATTGGATTCCATTCCCTGTTACAAAATATTGCTCTTAGGTCATTTAATCCTACTATACGGAAATAATTGCCTCAGCTCCGTATTAATATTTACTACCTGTTTATAAATACTTGTCTAGTATCTGTGGTTTTAACTGAATGACTGTAAACTAATCGTTACGAGTTACGATTATCACACAACGCAATTGTGATATCATAAATTCTTTATCATGATACATAATATTATAATGATGATATAAAAAATGATTCGCCAATTCTTAGCTAACGGTTTTGAAGGTGTAAAATTGAGTTGGTAAATAATTATAAACTTTTATTCAAATTGTGTACATTTGTATACAGGTACAGTGTTGTGTACAGTTTAAATTGTGTACATTACAGTCCCCATACTCGTATCAATAATAATATCTATATATTTACGTAATTGTCGAGATCGACTTTCAATAAATAAGTATCATTTTATAAATAATTCGATAGTAAATAATTATGTTTTATTCCAAAATGGTACGCACGCAGGCCTGTACCATTTCCCTTTTCAAAATATCGACGTATCAGTCAAATTAATTTAGGCGATATACCGATACACAAAATAATAATGATCAAATATTAAAACCCTTAAAACAAAGCTTTCTGTAACAGTGGTGACTGCCAGCGACTGGTGTCATCGACACCGGTCATCGATTTTGTCGTATGATAACTACGCAGGCCGACATTTCCTTCCTCCCAGAAGGGTACCTACTGATATTATTTGGTAAACACGGCTTTTTAAAAATAGCGTTGTCAAACTGACGAACAATAAATTAAATTGAAACAACAGTTTATTAACACTATACGTGACTATATGTATGTAGGGGTAGGTCAAGGGCGTTTCCAAGAGGGAGATTGGTAGCAAACTATATAACTTTTTTTAAACTACTGAATTGTAAGTCAACCAAAGACCTAACAATCTCTAAAAAATATCTACAATTCATATTTCTCCTCCTCCCTCGCTCTAGATTTAGAGTTTAGAGTCTAGACTCTTGAATAAATGCCTCTCACCCCCATCTTTGGATATTTCTATATGACGCCCTGGAAGAATTATATTTTGCTTATTTCAAAGTAAAAGTAGGCAATGGTTTTCATTCCTTTTGCTAACAAGGTCACAGATGAATAAAATACTGCTCATACTGACCTCTTAATAATTTTCCTGTTTCATACAATTTACTACATTGTGTTATTTGACGTCTATAAAGTCAATGGATATTTTTACCCATCTCAAATTAAAGATAAAAAAAATCTGACTGATAGCACAAAGGTAAGGTGGGGTAAGACTAACACACGGGGCAAGACTAACACTGTCTATTATCTCGATACGTATAGCTTATAATATACGAAATTCTTCCAGTTTGTAAGATAGAAAAAACGTAAATGTTCTCGGCTAAAACACACGCATGTCGTTTCTTCAAGTGCATTATCGAGATAAAAGACAGTGTTAGTCTTGCCCCGTGTGTTAGTCTTACCCCACCTTACCTTATATAAATATAATTGTTTATAATATCATTGCCTCTATGTTAATTAATTTGTCAAAGTTGCAGAATCAGGAATTTGCATAGCTAAGTACCTAGATAAATAAGCAAAATTATGTACCTAAATTCAAATTAACTAATTAGTAAGCTATTAAGTGAGCGTGTTTACTTTTGGTGCAGTGGAAATTAACCTCAATAATTATGATAGTTATTTAAATTCTATTTCTCTCGTCTAATAATAATTTGCAGTTATGTAAACACTAAATAATCTAAATTTAATTATAATTGATCTACATAAATTACCAATTAACAGTGGATTTACATCAGCCTAGGTAAATACATTAATTTAAACCAAGTATCTAACTTGTTTTCGATATAAATGAAAGCTATTAAACCAGTTATTTATATACCAAGAAGACAAAATTCAAAATAACTTTAGTATAGTTAGATGGATATCTACGATAATAGTATACCTCGTTTTTTTCGTCGTGATATAAAAGGTAAACAATCTTACAGTGTCTTTTTTATAAAATTATCAATTTAAAAATAAGACAGACACAAATAAAAAAAAAAAGAATAAACAGTATTTTAATCTTAAAATAAATTTCTGTATACTTCTAAATATTTTTTTAAAGTAATGAAATGAATTAAAGTAGTGCCAAGATTGTTTACCTTTTATATCACGACGAAAAAAACGAGGTATAGTAATATAGTGAGCTTCGTTATATTTTTTTGATAAAAAGTGAAAAATGTAAAAAAAACTAAAACCTATAAGAATATTTATCTGTAAGTAATTCAAGCACTACTTTTTTCGACCAGAAAGCAAAACAGTAAATTGGTTACTTTTGTTAGCTGCAAATATATTTTTGTCCTTGAAATTATTAGTAGCTAATAATAATCACCACCGTTCAAATTGTCATCAATTGATGATTCATTTTATGGTAGAAAATCACAACAGTCACTGTAGAACATACGCAAAATGACTAATAACAACGTCAATAAATTATTTATCAATATTATTTAAGCATCTATAGTCATCCATTTTCTTTATTTCCTTTCAAGTTTTACCTTATTTTTATATCACGTATAACTTATACCGTATAAGACTATAAGTATGGTGACAAACGCGTGTAATATCTCGCACATTAATTGCCGGTGAGTGGTGAGTAAATGCTATGACTAACAGAATTACTATAACATCCGCCTTCCCTAAATCCTAGGAAATAAACACAAAAGGTGATTTTCAGTTTACAGTATAATGTCATAATATCTACGTCATGTTTGTGAATGAGCTTCCCTATGAATGGCTCATAGGGCTTAGTCAATGTGTTACTAGAAAACAATAGTTTTGCTAAAAATTAATAGATGATCAATAGGTACGTACTTATTCAATGGTATTTTACTTTGTTACCTAAACTGCTATTACCCCTGCGGGGGTAAATCAGTTGTTTAACGGGGGTAACAAAGAACCAAATTATTAGGATCGTAAAAAGAACGGAAAAAATTAACTTGTATTGTTTTGCTTTTTTGATAACATTTTAATGACCCGGTAAAATCAGTTTTCGTCATACGTCACAGGGCTAATAACATTAAAAGGTTAGGTAAGCTTAATCACTGCTTTATTTACTTTAATAAACTTCTGCGCATAAGTCGTGAGTAGACATTTATAAATTGTTTACTCTACTTCTTTTCAGTACTAGGTATGCTGAATTAAACACAAGTAATAACTTTTGGCCTAGATCGTGCGAATAAAAGGTTTTTGTAAGAGTTTGTATAAAAGAGCTCTAGCTGCATAGATAATAAAGTCATATAGTATGTGCTTTACCTTCGTTTATTTCTGCAACGTACTTCTAAACTACTTCTTGTTAGGACGTACTACTACTTGTTAGGTTTCAGTTAAATGGGAGTGGTAGCTTAACCTTTTATAAACACTCCAAGTAATTGTATTAATATGGCAGGACAAACCTTACAATTTCATTAGGACACACCCATTTTATACTTTTATGCAAACAATAGATGTTTGAAGTTTGATCACTCATGGGACAAAACCAAAAGCCATTTACACGTAACCGTGCAATTAATTTCCCTTGCCCTATAGGTACGTAATAGGGCTGTCAAGTTAAAAACAGAGCCATACGGGTATCCTACTGGTTTAGCGAGTGTTTCTTGTTGTGAGGTTTTAAAAATAACATTCGACCGCTCACACAGAGTTTAGAATTGGAAAAAGTATCATGTTTTGTTGCTCTTATAATTCTATCAAATCTATTGTTATTTCTAAACATTTTATATTTTTATTAATATGATAGAAAATAGCGTTATCGAAAATAATTTTTGCAAAATTTTTGCAATAGAACATGAGTTTTGCATTCAAAGTAACAAGCATAAATTAATTATTTTGCAATATTAATTATGATGAGCTCATTCACCGTTAACTCTATCAGATAATTTACGGGAAAATAAATATCTATGCAACACAAATATAATAATAATTTAGTACCGATTCTGATATTGTCCAAAATAGTCCAAATAAATACTGCCAACTTTCAATAAAGTTATCAAATTCTGTAGGCAAAATGAAAGTGAGTATGAAGTAAAAATACGCAACCGTTAAAATGGTGGGACATCTATTCATTGTCGTCTCCCACGATGCCGGCCCGTACGACAATGATCTTCATTACTAATAAATTACCCACTTCTAATAACTTGGTAACTAAATTTTCAACTAATTAACTTCAAAGCTTTCACTCTTATCGCGACAATATAAACTAACCAAGAATTTACTCCAGTATTAAAAGTACCTACCTATAATTCGTGATGACTGTCTACTTTTTCCTACATCTGTTTTTCAAAACAATAATAATTTTACACATCGAATATTCATTCCAAAAAAATGTGATCGAGTTCTCTAATACCTTCACAGACAACGTTCTGTATGATATTATATTGTAGGGTAGGTGGGACTTCAAGGTAAACCATATAGCCTTATGTTGACTTGTCGACATTAGTATCTGGCATGCGAAGCCAAACAGCATTCTTTATGATAATCCAAGTCTTAAAAATACCTTGATAATGTATCTACCTACTGATATAAATTGTAAAATAATATTATCAAAAATTAAATAACAACTGGTGGATATTCAATTTGTATGGCAGTTACGTAGGAATAATTTTACATGATGAGTAAAACATTAAATGGAATTAATTTTACAAAAGCTAAAACAATAAAGAACTTGTTTTAATTTAATATCAGATAAAACTTACTTGTTGAATGTCACTTCGTATTGTTTTATTTCTTTTCTGGAGAACTCGTGAAATTCCGTGAACACGTTCACGAATTTATAGTTTGGCTTGACTTCCAGTCCCTCTTCCAGCTTTTCGTTAATTTGCTGCCTTCTGGAGAGGATCCCATTGAGTTCATCTGTAGCTGACATCGTGCAAAACTGCGCGTCAAGATGAATACGAAATATATTTGTGTTTACGCTGTGAAGAGATTAACGCGTAGAGCGTACGGTTGTGCGACTTTTAGAACACTGGCGCGGCGTTGTGGCGGTAGATGTGCGCCGGCAGGCAGCGGGCGGCAGTCAGTTACTCGCACTCCGCACGCGTTGCCTCGCGACGTAGTATTGTAATCACGACATCACTTCGCGGGGGACACAGAGTACTGTATGCGGGGGACGCCGGGACGGAGCTCGCTACATCGACGCGAGTCTGTGCCGCGCACGCCTAATCTACCTCATCTTGCCGCAATCGAATCGCCGCCAAAATAAACCTCCACGAACTGAATTCTTAATACATGATTTCGGATGTGAATGACCTTGACCTTGTGTAGATTAACAGTCATGTTGATGGTAGGTATATTTACTTGTAAAGGAAGACATAATCTGCGTGCAGGGGTCACGCTAAAAATAGAACAAGATAAAATATGTATTTCATCTACCTAATTGTAGAAATTCGAAATACACAAATTACGTCTCCCACCATGGAAAATTATATTGACCATAATTATTTATAAGTACTATTCATACTGCAATGATATAAGATAGATAAGCATACAGACTAAAAGATTAAAATATACGCCTCTTCATCTTTTGTAGCCATCATTTAATTATGGAAAGACTTTGGTAACTATTGTGGCAGAATATAAATAGGATTAAGTAATTAATTACTCAACAAACAACGTTGAAAACTAATTCGGATTACGGATGGGCGGCATTCGAAAATGTTAATACTTTTTCGGATAATATTTGATTACAACCTTACATCATAATATTCCATACAGAGTGGGAAAACATGAAGAGATTTAATTTGTCCTACTACAAGAAAGCTGTAATTTTGTATGGGTATACCTATTTATCACGCCGACAAAACAGAATAGAATCATTTAAATATTTTTTATTGCAGTCTCGTATCGATTTCAAGTAAACCCATTTATTTTCATCAACCTATGACGGAATGTTAGATTACGTAATTTTGAATTTAGATTTTTCTTAATTTAAAGTGATATTAATTGATATTGTACGGCCGTATATGTCGGGAATAAAACAAGAATTGTAATTATTTACAATATAAGTATTCCTTTATTTTAATTTAAAGTTTTTGTCAGTCCTTGGCCTTAGTGGCCCGATGTCCCCATAACAGCTAAACAGTTGGTTTTAAAAATCTAAAAAAAAACTTAACAGTACCATAAAAATATATTAAGTAAGTAGGAAACATTTTGTAACTATTATATTTTTATAGACATGAAAACATTTTATACCTATTATATTTACCTATAGACATTTATAAGTGTGGATGGGATGGTTAACGTTATTATGACTTAATATTCAAATTTACATAGTTAATTACTTTTTAACGAAATTATTCAACTGGATATAGACATTCGTGTGTCCATTTTAATTATAAAATTTGTTTTAGGTGTATTTCCCTCGGGCACAGAAGCTGTCATAATGAATTCGTCCAAAGGTAATTTAATTTACAAGTTAGCTGAAATGTACAAAGCTCGTCAAACGATCGTTGGTTTCGGTGTGTAGAGGACAACATGAGGAGACTTTCAAGGTATGATATTTACCTTACAATTTGCTTTTTCGGTCAAACCAGAATAATTTATCACTTTTCCTTATATTCTCAATTTTCTATAATTACTCCAAAACCTCTATCTATCATCGTAATTTCATATTCATTGCAACAATTTTAAAACAAAAAACAGCAATAAATGGCATATCTCCTTTGAATATTATTTCCAGGTCCGATAGCACAGAACGTCCTCGCGAAAGCGATGCAGGGACCAATGAACATGAAAAAATACCGATGGGGTTTGCGCCTAAAAAAGGAAAGCTACAATTGATTAAAGAATATTTGGTTGATTATACCGCAAATTCTAATCTACATGGACTTAAATACATCGGAGAGAAAAAAAGAACGTCCGTAGAAAAGTAAGTCGAACTACATCTTAGATGTGAGATATTATAGACTGATGGACCATATGCATCAACCGATGTGAAGCCCCCTTTTCATGTGTGCATGCGAATTAGTAACCCGCTTCTGGTAGAATGATGCCTAAAATTTACCAAAAAAGAAGATATTTTCCTTTTGCTGTTCATCACTCTTGATATTTTAAAACTATATTTTATGCTTCCAGAATATTTTGGCTTTTTATGTTCATCTGCTCGGTAGTACTTTGCTCAGGTTTGATTCGCAAAGTGTGGATAAAGTGGAATGAAAGTCCAGTGATTGTAAGTTTTGCTGAAAATCCTACCCCTGTTTGGCAAGTAAGTGACAAATTAAATGATAACAATGAAGTTAAGTTTTATAAGGCTACAAATCAAAGAGTATACAATCAGGATAATTATAAATCCTATGCTCAAATCCTAGAAATATTCTTTGAGCGTAGTTTTTAGTAGCTACGATTTAAATATAATATAATGGGAAGGTATTTTTTTGACTGAATTGATAATTTCTTTTAGATTCCCTACCCAGCTGTGACTGTTTGCTTTGAAACTAAGGCCATGCAAACACGATTTAATTTTACGAAATATTATCATCTTTATCTTAATGAAACGACCAACGCAAATCTAACAGCAGAGGAGTAAGTAAAAATGAATTATTAATCAACTTTTAAATAGATAAATCCCTATTACTACATCTAATAACGTCGTCTAATAACTTATTGTTTATAGGAAACATTTGTTTGAAGATGTCTCAATGGTTTGCGATGACCATCTTGCTCCAGCGGCAGGCAGAAAATTCTCTATTGGAAATGTAACCGTTGACAATATAAAAGAGGTATGTTAAATTGAAAATATTACAAGTTCTATTAATAAATGAGTAAAAAATACGAAACATACAGTATAAAAATTTTGTGAACACTATAATTCTTGTAAAAAGTCCCTGGAGTCAAAATTTTTGTACCCTAAACCCAGGCAGTCTCGCTTCGTTTGTTCCATATTTTCGTGGATTGCAAATATGTTGTTGATCTAATTACCTATGTTTAAAAAGTCTGTTTTCATAGTTTCCAAATTTACTAACATCTACAAATTGCTTTGTAGCTTTCTCCAAATATTACAGAAGTTTTTAAAGCCTGCAAATGGAAGGACGTCCCCAGTGATACGTGCGTTGATTTATTTTCTCCAATTCTTACTGAAGAAGGCTTATGTTATACTTTCAACACGATGGGCGCTGAAGATCTCTTTAGAGAAGAAAAGTAATTAGAACAATTTGATTATTTTTTGTTACGCGATTAAGTATTTATGTTAAAGTGTCTTTTGTTATTTCAAGTTTACATACAGAATACGAGTATTTGGAACGGCGAAATTCAACACAATCGTGGAACTTAGAGAATGGATATCCACCGTCAGCTCCAATTGAAACTTATCCTCATCGAGGATCAGTAAGTACTGTATTGAATAAAACAACAACTGATAATAAAACTTATATCAATAACGATATAAATAATCATGTCTACAAAATTTTATATTTGACTATTATAAAAATTAATAAATTAATAATTATTATTACTAATTTAATTTAATTTAAATTGGAAAACAATTTCAGGGTTATGGAGCCAAAGCAGGATTGGTAATGCTTCTGCGAGTGAAAGAAGAAGATCTAGACTATCTGTGCAAAGGCCCTGTACAAGGATTTAAAGTAAGTTTAAACCTAGTCAGTACTTTCCTCGATTATCAACATTTTACCCATTGTATGTTCGTGAGAATTACAACAGCACTGGGCAAACATGAAGTGTATCATGTTTCGTCTTTTTTTTAAGATACTTCTTCACAACCCTGCAGAGCTGCCACGTCTTTCGCAGCAATATTTCAGATTGCCACTGGCCCAAGAAGTAGTGGTCGCTGTCAAACCAAAAATGATGACGACTTCGGAAGGATTACGTCCATATGATCCTGAGAGGTGACCAATAATTTCTACGTTAACTTAAAGATTTTCTTTTTCACTTACATCCTCTACTTTTTTTCTGTAATAAAATCTCTTCTTCTTTTATATCTTTTACTTTTTTGTTTTTGTGTTATGTTTGGTTTTAATAATGAATCATTAGCACTAAGTTTTTTATTCTTTTTTGCTGCAATAAAATTAGTTTTATAATTCGTTAATTATAATTATGCTCAGTCACTTTTAATCTTTATCGATATTTTTTTTGTATTTTCTTACCTTTAGTCATAGTAAGGTCGTACACCTGTGTGATGTGTGGAAACTAATAGTACTCTGAGGGTTTAAATTGAATTGCTCTTTGTTAATAAAAGTTGATTAAATTTTTTATTCTAAATAATCGTGATAATTTACTTTCAGACGTCAGTGTTATTTCCCAAGCGAGCGATATCTCCTATTCTTTAAAGTTTACACCCAAACTAATTGCGAAATGGAATGTTTGTCAAACTTTACCATCGCTAGATGTGGCTGTGTTCATTTTGGATTACCACGTAAGTGTATATGTTTAATTAAACATTACAATGTAGTAGTACCATAGTGGATATTTCTTTCTCGTTATAAGAGTTAACTATCTGCCGTCTGTCTTGTATTTGTATTGTTTTGAATGGTAGAAGATTCTTCAGTATTCTATTTTTAGGGCGTATTGACTGACCATTCACAAGTTAGACAAAATATGACAATAACAAGTTTTTTTGTATTTTTTAAAGGTGGCCCCGATACAAAAGTTTGTAATGCGGGCAGCATGGAGTGCTTAAAGAATGCTCAGAGTAAGTGTTTACATTAAGTTTGCTTATAACTTTACAGTTCTACAGTGTTTATATTATGAGTTCAAAATATGTATGCTTCCATTATTTGACTATCTTAACTTAAAACGTCCATATTCCTGCCGTTTCTTGAAAGAATGGAATAATTTATAAGGCCACGACAATTTTCTCTTTTCGTGATCTACCTCGCTGCACTACAGACTACAGATGACTCAATCTTATTTCTTGTGAAGTGGCTTGTGCCCGTTTGTGAACTTATGATTATTCATACATTTCAGTGGAGCTAGTGACTGTTGAAATCCAGTCTGGAATGGAAACTCGAGCTGACAATGATACACTCGGGGAGGCACGTGAAGTAGCCGCGCGATGCAAGTGCTTGCCGGCGTGCACCTCTATAGAGTATGAAGCTGAAACCTCACAAGCTGACTTCGATTGGAAGGCTCTATATAGCGCATTCAATATCCCCATCGATACCAAAGAAGTTGAGTGAGTAATTCAGAACACAATACGTCTATTTCTTAAGTAGCTCGTGGCAGAGTGGTCGAGGTCTATAATGGAAGCATTTATTTCTGGCATGCTTGAAATATGAAAAAAAAACTAGGTATAGTTTTATGTTTGCTTAAGTAAATAACCCCTTCTTCCCCTCTGAATCACAATCCATAGGTTAAAAAGTTACTTGTATCTACTTATTTAGATTTACCTATCACATATTATTTATGCTTGAAGTTCAACCGCGTTCATAAATTATATAACTATCAAGGTATTCTTCCAACTGGACAATTATATTTCCCACGCGGAGACTATGTGATGTCAGGATGTAAAGAACAATTTAATCATATTTGATCGCCACAATCTAATGCTGCTGTTAGGGGAGTTCGTCATCAATTCAATGCATGCATCAATTGTTTGATACTCGCCTGATAGTTCTACTATTATACTCTTTAGAATATGGCTTTATTGTATTCTTGATTTAAATTTTATTCCATTTCCTGCATCACCAAGATGCAACGAAAACAATTTGCATACATTTTTAAACAGCCAAGGCGAATTAAAGAAAGTAGGTAATGCACTTCAATTATGTATTTGGTTTACAGCGTTACTTAAAGAATAGTCTCTTACATAATTATACCCTCACTACTGACTTAGACAAATGTTTCATAATAAAATAAAAAAATTTATTACCAAACAGTTAACATCTTAATAAGCCTCGACGCATTATTAGCCCAATACTGGGCGGTTCGCTTCTCCCATAACTTAAGAAGAGACTAGAATATACTCCACCACATGGCTCTAGTTTGGATTGGCCGAGGGTCAGTGGATAACCCTAGAGTCTGAAGTTCTTATTCCACCCAAGGAATTGGATAATGCTTGACAACTGTCATCTAATATGGCTTAACGGCTGTAAACTAACTAAGAACCGGAACCTGCTCTCTGAAGCACGGAATAGTTCAAGAAATTTTACCACAAGCTATCCCATCCATTACTTTGCGACCATACCCGCAGTTGTATAACTTCTTCGATCGTTTAGGATCGACGTCAGGCCAGGCTAATTTCACGTCTAATTAACTAAGTATTAATTCAATATTATTTTCAGCCTTCATTACTCGAGAGTAATGATATATTTCAAGGAAGCACAATTCATTACATCTCGACGATCCGAACTTTATGGACAAACTGATTTCCTCGCCAACTGCGGGGGCCTGTTGGGTCTTTTCATGGGTTTCTCTATTCTGAGTGTTGCTGAAATTGTGTACTTTGTGACTTTGAGGTAATGCTACACAGTACCTATCATTAGTTACAGTATTTAACGAAAAACCATTTCTACTTATATCTGAAAGTAAACGAGTATCTGTGTGAGTATAAGTTACTCGGCAATCATTTACTTAAGTAGTTAGTTATTTAGGCAACTTGAAGTACGATTGGCTTTAACTTTAATTAATGCCGATACGATAGATCCTATAACATAAAAACATCTACTTATATAATTGACTTTGATTTAATAATTACTAATGAATAAACGGTAATTCATTTAAATTACGTAACTAATTGTAATTTTTATTATTGTGATAGGTACTTAACTATTTACTAAATAAACAAAATACCAATTGAATAATTTAATGTGTTAAAAGTAATTTGTATGTTTTTTTACAGACTGTGGTGTCGTCTCAGGCGTCATCGTAGAAGGAATTCAATTAAAAGCGACATTTTAAACTCAAAAGCAAAGCTTGCGTTTGACTAATATGTATTCAAACATAAACGTACGCACTTTCTACTCTCTTGCAACTTTTCAACTGCAATTTTGTCACATTCTAGTGCATATAGGCACTATTTTACTGTGTATTAAGATTAAAAACATACCTACTTTATTTACAATTTTGAAAATAGAATATAAATTAGTGATGGAACGGATGAGAGTTTATTTTACCAACGATAATAATTTACGCCTGACTTAGGATTTTTATTTTTTTAAGAAAGGTGCCTCTAGGCTATTAATTTCGATTTTTTTTATGTTGTAAATTTCGAGTAATAAGTATTTAATTACGTTACTTATCAATTGGGTTACTATCTGATAACCGGCCAGATAAAAAATAATGGCTAGATAGGCCGGATATCGAATAGTTACCGGCAATCAGTTGATTAGTAGAATATTTATCCTAAAATTGCAACCTAACTAACAGTTTAACTCAATCATTTTATTCAATCAATTCTAAAATATTATTAGATGTTTATTAAAAGGGAAGTATGTATATTGTTATATTATCTAGGTATATATTTTAATTAATCCTGAAAACAACCTTTCATTAGTTTTATTTATTAAACCCAACACCTTAACCTAACGAATATATCGAACAATGCTCACACAGTCTCAGTTTCCCTGTTAATGGTGTTGTCCTACATGTAACCTAGATGGCGCTGACTTAAGCAGGGGGAATGCCCCTTACCCCCGCAGGGGTAAATCAGCTAATGGGCTTGTGTCCTAAAAATTTTTTATTGATTTATTTTTTCCTTTGTTAGATGTAAGGTAAGGTGGGGTAAGACAGACATACTTTTATCCAAAACAGGAAACAAAGGGTATTGTGAAGAAGTTGTTTGTCCTACTGTAGAGGTAAAAGGTTATACTGATATATGATGAATTAGGCTTTTATTCTACAGTAAAAATATTCACTCAGGTATCTTCAGAAAAAGAATATTGATTCAATTGTAAATCTGGAAAAACTGTCAGTCTTGCCCCGTGTGCGGGGTAAGACTGGCAGTATGTTTTTTTCCTTTAAAACGTG
>LGAG01000144.1:746431-761198 GCA_001278395.1 Lerema accius
AACTTCTTGAGTGCTTCCGTACTTCGAAAGGACACTTTTTCAAGCATATTATTGTTTTTTTTTATATAACTCTCAGAATGACCATACACTTTTTTTAAACGTTGTAACTGTCAACTTCCGACCTCTATAAAAACTGTGGCCGATGTTACCAGGTTTTGTAAAAAAATATAATGACACGATAATGGAAATAATAATTTTTGAAAATTAAATTTAAGGTGGCCGTAATATGAAAGTTTGTGACGCATTCACTTTAAGGTCGCGTTGCATGCAGGATATACAGTGTGAGTAAATATTCTTCTGTTTCTTATTTAAATCTTTTACAGTTATTAAACTTTTTTATGCGACCATAACGACTAAGCATCGAAAAAAAAGATGTCCTCAGAAGCTCTTTGAGAACGTTCTGTTAATATTAGCTACCTGTATACCTGGCGTTCATCTGCAGTTCACGTTTCTTTTTACCTTGAAAGTGGTAGAAGGCTGTGGAATGAACCTACTACAACGGTGTTCCCAGTTTGTAATGACATGGGGTTCTTCTAGATGCAAATGTGGCCGGCAATGCTTTAATGACGCCTCAGGTGTTGCTAAGGCCCACCTACCATCAAGTGACCAAGTGCAAGCTCGTTTGCTATTCTCGTTGCATAAACAAAACGGCATCTGAAAGTTTACAATTGCTTACATGTTCATTTATTTCAGCTGATTTAATATCTATAAAAATTAATTCTGAAATGGATAAGCGTGCTGACAATGACACATTTGGGAAGGCGAGTAAGATAGCTACGCGATGCAAGTGCTTGCCGGCGTGCACCTCTATAGAATATGAAGCTGAAACCTCACAAGCTGAATTTAATTGGGGGTCTTATGGTAAAGCGATGGATTTTGGCAAGAGATTTGAGAAATTGTAAGTTTTTATCAAGGTAATATCGAGCTTTTCCATCAAAGGGAATTAAAAGAAAGTTGAAGGAACGGGAATTTAAAACTTGATATGTAACGTCGTAGGTACATAACCAAAAATCAGAAACTACTTACTCACAGAACCATAATGTTTTTAAAATACTTTTATAACGATACCTCAGATCAAAAAATTTGATAGACTCAGTATTCAGAACAAAAAAATGAGTAGGTAAAATTTTTTTTACGATCTGAAGTATGTTTTGTCACTGAACGCGGTGTGTCGATACGTTATTTTGTTCCGAAGACTGCGTCTACAAGTTTATTTTTTGGTCTGTGAACAATACCTTACACAATGGCAATTAGGTGCAAGAAAATCATACTTGGTTTATCTGTACGGGAGGTACCGTACCTTTAAAAATGTGTTTTTAAGATATTTTATTCCACTCTTTTGTCGACATCATAATTAACATGTCATGCAAATGCATCATGCAGTTCCTGCTTTCTAGATGAACGGTATCAAAGTGATATAAGGATTCTAACGTATTTTAGTTGAAGTATGATTATACTATATAATATGTTGTTCTCAGGTTCAGTCCATCAGCATTGCTGATATATTTCAAGGAAACACAATTCATCCCGTCTCGACGTTCCGAACTGTATGGAAAAACTGATTTCCTTGCCAACTGCGGCGGTCTGTTGGGTCTCTTCATGGGTTTCTCTATTCTGAGTGTTGCTGAAATTGTGTACTTTATGACTTTGAGGTAATTTAATTGGTGTATAACGTATTTCAACAAATCATATAAATTTAAATAAATACTCGTTTATATAATTATAAACTATCGATAGGAGAAAAAACATGTAGCATGACAACTTCTGCCGGGTCTTAGAGTGTTATATAAATAATAACGTTGTCACTAAATAAGTATTATTGCGATTCAGGTTTATTTCCCCTTTAAAGACACGTTGACTTCCAAGTCAATTTCATATTTTTTTTTAAAGGAATTGTACTTTCTATACAGTTATACGTACCTACCTATATTATTTTTTCAGAGTGTGCTGTTTAATTGGGCGTCACCGTAGAAGGAACTTAATTAAAGATGATGCAACTCCAAAACCCAAAAATGCTTTAGACTAAAAGTTGATACTTACTTATCTCGACTTAGCTCTCCCCTTCGGGAAAACGGCTTCTTACTTACACACAAGAAAATAGCTACGTACTTGTTTTTATCATTACTCTAATCTAATATTTACTCTCTACGATATTAAATTTCATGCTAATCCAATTGCTTCGTTTTATTAGTTTTTACCAGAAGGTCTCAAAAATAATCATAAACAAATTACGTCAGTAGACACCTAAGTTTATAAACAGTCTTTTTTTATGAAAATAACCATCAAACGATCATACCTACAGCCCGAAGATAGTAAGTAGGTCGTCATCGTCGCCCACAATACATCAATAAATAAAGTATCAACCCTGTGTACGTATCTACTTGACCAGTTTACAGAAAAAAGGAAGAATTACTTGGCGGAAGGAACTCACGACGTCAACATTAATTGTGTATTTATGTTTAATTTTTTAGGAATTCTCTGACATAATATTATAGTTAATAACATAAAAAAAATCATTGAAATACATACGGCAGTATCGAAATATATTATCCTTCTCACCCATTATTGACTTTCATCGTCAGTCGTCATTCCTCCCTCCCATATCTTTCCCGCCAATTCCGTAATTTACTTTTCTTCTTCCTTAATTTATTTTTAATATTGGCCGGTGTTTCATATTAGCTAACATAATATAACAATGAATGAATGTATGTATGAAATCATGAACCTTAGTGTACTTGATTCAATAGATAATATAAGAAAACGGTAAAGTCTACTAAAAATAGTAGACACAAATTATAAAATAATGTCACTAGAAAGAAATTTTCATAGTCGTCCCAATGTATTATTAATTGTAACTAAAAACTCCAGGATCTAGGGACAAAATTGCTAAGGTGGCAATACTGGCACAGACTGATCAGTTTTAGCCTTATTACACCAAGTGATATTCAGTCAAAGACACACTTTGTGTTTGCTTTCCCCAATTAATTACTTATTTTACTACGGGGAGCTAGACAGGATGAATAACGAGTGTTCACAGAGCACTTCCGTGCGAGTGTTGAAATGAGTTCTTTTCTTTACAAATAATGAGACCTTGACATACGTCAAACGTCCCTTATTCGTATCACAACCGTGGACTGTATGAGAAATCGTTAATGTTATAATGTTCAGCATAAGAATAATAAATATAAAGATTTTATTTATTTATTGCTAAGTAGTGGAATGAAATGACACAAAATTTAACAAACACCCGAACTGAATCATAAAACATTCAGTGTAATTATTCTAAGATTCATACTTATGAAAGAAATTAAACTGTGCTGGGTCCGTTAGGTTTTTTCTTAGGGGCATAACCAATCCTATTTTGTATTTCTTCAATTGTCTTTGGAGCCAAAGATTTCGGTGTGTCTTCCTGCATTTCGTTGACTACTGAAGAATTATTTGTTTGTTCACGCCGATATGCCTCGTATTCATGTAAATCATCAAGTTTTAATGTTACTTCCGTTAAAGGTCGTCGGATCATCTTAATGAGATTTCAAATCTAAAACAAAAAAATAATGACAAGATGCGTTTTCCACCTTAACTTCCTATGTCAAACACGTCAAACAATAGACTATAGTATAGTCATTCGATACCCCTGTGACCATGTGGAGGCTTAGAGCATAATTCTACCACATTGAGAAAGTAGTGGCCAATCTAAGTGTCGGAAGTTTTTTAGACATGGCTTAATGCTAACCAATGACTCACCTAAGTAGACGCACTTGTATATATACTGTATCCAAGTAGAATTCATAATGTTCCTGTATCTACATATATCTATCTGTATCTCTATCTACTCTGTGCCTGTCTTGTCACTTCTGTCTAAAGAAACAGTAAGTAATGTCAGTTTTGCAATGTCATTAGTGGAATGTCCGCGTTTGTCAGTATTATTATTACTATTACGTCGTGACGTCGTCTAAAACCCACGTCATTGTGTCATTTAAATTGGTCATACTACTCGGAAAAAGGAGTTTAATAGTCCAATTTGTTAAATAATATTTTGATATTAGCACTATAAACTTACCAAAATGCTGTATCTAGAAGATTATCTGGAAAGTAAGTCCTTAGTTCTTTAAAGATTTCGTAATGTCTGACGCCATTACGGTTGGTAGTTCATTATTTATTGATTGCTTTGTCAAATGTCAAACCCAAGCGCGATGTTATAGGCGCGAAATTCAAACTCGTCAAAGTGAAGAAGCAAAGTAACCTGTAAATAGTATTAATTTATTTGTTCTTTTCATACTTATTTGTGAATATCGTTGTTGTGTACCATTTTTTAGTACTTTAGATAATCTAAAATTTTAAATTTCCAGTGATTGAACACCTACCTCAAGAATTAAGGGATAGATTCACTGAGATGAGAGAAATGGACTTATCAGTTCAAAGTGAGTGTAATTTCTGTCAATCTTTTATTGCTTAAATTATTTGCTTATAAATGTATTAAACTTGGCAATTGTTGTAGACAATATGGATACTTTAGAGAAACGAGTACGCACTCTATTTGGCAACTGTCGTCGGGGCGAAATGAGCACCGACCAGGCTAATACTGAATACTCAGATATTAAGAGAGGTTACAATAAAACTCTAGAGGAAGCAGATGAGAAGGTTACTTTAGCAAATCAAATGTATGATCTTGTTGACCGTTATTTACGTAGATTGGGTGAGTACTTATTTTAATTACGCTGGAGTAGATCCATATTCCTACAACATTATACATTGTTATGGACATTTAAGCTCAACTTGAGTACATAAACTTGAAATTAAACTTGGTTTAATTGGTGATATAGTAATAGTGATAAAAGAACCTTAAAAAATAATAATAACTATGAAATGTATATCTGTTTACTAACTTTTAGTTCAGTATTAGCACCAAATAAATTTTGAATTTGGGCATCTCCATTTTCTATACTCATCCTTCATTTAAAGTTGGTTAATTAGGCTACTGCTATGTTAACAACAATGAAGTAAAGATGTTTGAATTTGACTTCACAAGAGAATTATCAGATGATTTGATGAATTTCATTATGGGAATTAAGAAAACTATCATATATTTATTTCCATATTTAAATGTCCAGATACGGAGTTGCATAAGTTCAAATGTGAACTGGAGGCAGATAACAAGGGGATCACAGAATTACTGGAGAAACGCTCTCTTGACTTGGACGTCAATACCAACCACACTAGCACTTCTAACAGCAACCATTATAAGGAAAGCAGGTATATAATTACCAATATATTACAATAAAGTTCATTTTTTTTAACTTGAATTATTTTTAAAACAAAAAGAAACATTTCTAAAGCAGTTTTTATAAATATTTAAACATATACAAGATTGAAGTGATAAGATCACTTAAAAGTTACTGCAAAAGTGTGATGAACATGAAAAAGTGTTATTTTCGGCACAAGGTTTTCATAAAACTGCATGCTAAATAGGTCAAGTTAAAAACAATTTACTTTACTATTTTTTTTCCAAATGTTGGTGTTAAATAGTTATAATCCTTTATTTTTAAACATTTTTGATGATATTACTATTTTTCAAAATCAAATGTCAAATCTTTTTAACTTATATCAGATGTTGTCAACTTAAGTTCAAGTATAACGTGACACAATTTTTGAAGATTTTGGATCTCCCCCCACTGCCTCTCGCAAAACATTAAGGAACTGTAACATACAAATGACCATTTTTATCCAATAATGTTACAATTTTGCTGAGTCAGAATAATTATTTTCCCTAATTAAAAAGAAAAATTATGTAACGAGTTGTTCAATTTCCCCCTCCCCCAAATTGCGTTACGTAATATTTGCACGGTCCCTTATGTCAGATGTTTTTAATTTGTGTCAGATATCGCATCCGGGCTGAGAAGCGTCGCGATAGCTGGGCACCGCGCGAGTCCCGCGGGCATTCCGCCGGCAACGGGAGTCTCTCTAGAACCGATACTGCTATACAGGTTTGTTCAGATTCTAACACCCCACTGTGGAAGGACAGTATTTTTAAATTCGTGTAATTGCGCGCAATTAACGTCATAAAATTGTAATGAATATGTCACAGATGTCGACGGAACCCCGGTGTTGCGGGGTTCCTCCATCCGCGTGAATAAAGTAATTCCAACCTAACTTAACTTTGAGACTTTCGTAGGATACTAACCACTTAACCTAACCTTTAGTTGGGGATCTTGTTAATTTCCGTTAACATATATAATTATGCATGACCCTTTCTTTGGCACACTGTAGTGTAAAGCTTAAATAGCGTAAAGGATTTCATCTTGATTGTGAGAGTGGCATAGACCATAGGCTACCTTTTATAAATTGGTTGCGCTGTTTTCAAACCCGATTTCATATTTATAGGATTGGTTATATTGTATAATTAGATAATGTATGTAATGTGTTTCAGGCGGCGCTGGGTCGTGATTCGTATTCTCTGGGGCACGCTGGAAGCGCTATAGCCGCGGCGGCCAGCCAAGCTATAGCTGCAACACAACAGGTAAAATACACATTGTTTAAATACATTATGTAACGCCAAATCAAATTCAAAATGCACAAATGCAAGGTTCAAAATGGTCACTCTAGAAAATATCAAGTCATAAATTGTAATTCTATTTATTAAAATTTACTTACGATTCCAGACGGGTCAACACGAATCACTCCTGTCTCATTTTCATTTCATCATCACCTCTTGTCTCCGGCCATGAATATCAGCATATCGTTGTAGAATCAATTTAGTGTTAATATTATATTGTTGTTAGTCTATTAGTTTAAACATTGTCCTCCCGAACTGGAGATCCTGGGTACAATCCCAGGCACGCACCTGTGATTTTCTAAAAGTTATGTTCGTATTAGAAACTAATTATAACTTGCTTCGGTGTAGGAAAATATCATGAGGAAAGTTGCACATCTGAGAGTTCTTCATAATGTTCTCAAAGGTGTTAGTGGTGACTGCCAATTCGCACTTGGCTATGTGGCTTGGCGTGGTGGACTATAGCTTGTATCCCTCACATAGTGAGAGGAGACCCGAGCCCAGCAGTGGGACAGTTATGGGTTGTGATGATGAACACTGTTGTGATCAGATGTCGCAAGGCAGACGTACGGCGTCGCTGAAGGCGTCGTACGAGGCGGTGGCGGGCGAGCTGGCCCACGCTGTCCACACGACACATGCGCAGCACGCGCACACTACTCACCACGACCATGGTTAGTGGTTCCCACTGGCATAGCTTACACTGACTATAACAATTTCTCCTTTGTTAGAGGAGGCTATAGTGTTGAGCAGGATGGCTATTTTGGGACTTGAAAAACATTGATTGCGTTTTTTATTATGTTATGTTAATTGTTTGTGATTGTGTGCTTGTGCGTTTGCTGTACGGGACCATGTGGTCAATCGACGACAAAGTCCTACAATAAATTAAAAAAAAATTTATTGGGACCACCTAAGGCATTCAATGAGTAAAGATTATTTGAGGTTAAAATGGCCTCTGATACTTCTCAAAATTACATCGGATAGTGCAATACTATTTTTCTATGTTAAATACCAAATATTAGTACTTAAATTAAGTTAAATGAATTACATTACATGATTGTGTTACAGGTCACGGCGTGGCTCCGAGTCACAGTCAGAGCACTTCCCACGGACACCATACTACTTCCCATGGACACGGTTCATCCACTTCGTCCAACAAGCGACATAATAAACAGAAGTACGTATTGTGTTAAATCTTATATTAAAAGAAAGAAAACATATTTATTCCGTCAGTAGCAATACTCATACAAATTACAATAACATACAAATAAAATAATATCATACAAAAAACACAATGAAAAAAAAAGTTACAAATTAACAAAAAAACAGTCATTTATGTATATCTACTGACAGACTCGACTGCGCTCAGATTTGGAGATGATAGGTACCCTATTATGTAGTGGTATTATGTACAGATATATCGCAGTGTGTTGTGGTTTAAATATGAAACAAGAATTTGAACTAAGAATAGTAATTATATTCTCATGTGATGTATGTGTTGAATTGTGTTGTAGGAAGAGTTCATACAGTTCCTCTACCGCGGCTTCGGTACACTCTCAACAAGCCGTAGCTGCTGCCAGCCGCTCCTCCTCACCCACTGTCGTGTAAGTTAATTGTTCTCAATATCCTATCTTAGCTGCCTATCCCTAAACTGAGATAAGCTTGGAGGTTAAATTGAGTGTTATAGTTTTTTGTGTGAGAAGCAATAATTTAAGCTAGTAAAATAGATGTAAATTATGGGTTATGTCGAAATTTAGATTTTAGAGGAAAAAAAAAATATTGTTCATTAAAATCGGTTGTTTCCTGTTTCCTCACAACCGCACACACCATACTATATGAAGACCTTATTTATTATAATCCTAATAATACGTTTCAGTACTACAAATTCATTAACCACCAATGTAACAATAATAACATTTTTTTTTCAGTGGCATGAACAATGTGGTGAGCAATGTGGCCATTGAGCCCATGGAGGAGGAGTGGACCTATGACCCTAACGAGCCGCGCTACTGTATCTGCAATCAAGTGTCGTATGGAGACATGGTAGCTTGTGACAATCAAGATGTGAGTGGATTTTGTTCATTACTTGAGTGTGCTAATTTTTTTTAGGATAAGTCAGTACTTGACTTCGAATTAAATTCTTGTTAAATAATTCACAGGCAAAGTAACCACCTGCTATTAATTGGCTGCTAATTTATCAAGTAATTAATTATGAAATTAAAAGTACACAATAATTGTTTTTGTGAAGCTCTGCGGTGTTTCTATACTGTGTTATAGGATAAAAAAGATTTGGAATTTTCTTTATTTGAGTTTACATTTTTTTCAGTGTCCGTTCGAGTGGTTCCACTATCCGTGTGTGGGCATTACAGCGCCGCCGAAGGGCAAGTGGTATTGCCCTCAATGTCAAACCAATATGCGTAGGAATCGCGCCCATCGCAAAAACTAACTCACTACGTTTACTAATGTCTTGTTTACAATAGGCGAGTATTGTAGGAACATTTTTACTCACCAAAAGCTGTTCGTACTCGATTTAATTACTCGTCTAGGGTGAACAAGGTTTAAAAGAAGACCCCAAGTCGGCTTGTAACCTAGTTAATACTCCGGTGACGTCATTAGCGATGGGGTTGCTTAGTACAACTGTACTCAACATTATGGCTATGCATTATTCATTCAAGTCAGATGCAGTTGCCTAACTACTCTTAGAAAGTTACATTGTAGTGTTATTATTATTATTGTTAGTACCTCTTAATTTATGCAGAGGTTGCACAGATAAGTTATTCAAAACAGCTGAAAATGGTAACCCACCAGAACATTTGCCAATTTATTAAGCCTTAATTGAATAAACATTTGTTGAGGTATTAAAGAAACTAGGCGTTTGCCGTAACACGTAATTCGGTCTATAACATGCATATGAATTATAACTTTCGCATGATAATAACTTGTTATACGGTTTGAATTCCTGGAAATACTAGTGTTAGAAATATTTCATAACTATAGGTTAATATGCCCCACTTATCGATCTCCAGTTATTTGTTGGCAAAACTTTTAAATTCTTTAATTGCCAAATACAGAACATATTATTATACACGTACTTTCCTTTTGTGACGATATCATGTCTAATTTCTTCAAATTAATATACCCATATTACAAATTTAATGCTGCCGTAATATAATTTACCTCTGCACGTCTAATAAGCTCATTATTTATGCTTAGCACCAATGTATTTATGTATAGGTGCATTTATTAATGAACGTGCTTAATAAACGTTATCATAATTAATATGTGTTTTATTTTATATCCAGTGTTAAGCTATATACAGTGATATGTTTTCAATGTTTCTTATTTAATAGTTTTTAAAACTATACATAACATGCATCCTAAAATATTATGCAGTTGGAACATTACGTTAGTATACAATATGAATCAACAGGTATTACTAGTGTCCATTAAAAACTTGAATTTCAGTTCAAGTTTTAGAATAGCTGTATTAATTATGTTATTGGGTCTGAAACAAGTCTTATCATCTCGACTTGATACCCTATAATAATCAGAGTAATCTATAAGGAAAATCCTATCCCACCGAGAGGATAAATCGTGTTGGAGTTGTTAAGTCTGCGCTTCCCATAGCGGTCAGTTTTCACCAGTAACCATAGAGAATAATTACAGATTATTTTCCTTATAAGTTCTCCTTGTCTTAACATTTTGTTTCTGGAGCTTTCCAGAAAGAAAGAGACTCTATTTTTTGTCAATAATTTGACAGTCAGTGACAGTGACAGTGTGTAATATTTGCGCTTTGGTATTGGTCACCTAGTTTGTGGTATTGGTTCATACTACCTACTTCATAAGTTCATACTATTTTCTGCAATAAATTAGGATTTTATGTTGTGCTCCTCGTTATCGTCACGTTTTGCGGTTTTTGATTGAACTAAAAATTACTGTTTATATTAAAAGTTTGAAAAAAACAATACTTACTTGAGGTGGTGTTTGTAGTTTCAGTCTCAAAAATGACTGAAGTAAAAATTAACGAGGTAAGTGTGAGGAGGGAAATGTTAAGATCAAATTGCAAAATTAGATAGATGTCGAAGGTAAAAAGATTTTTTTTTATAGTTGCGATCCGACATCGACGAGTTAAATGTGTTGTTAAATCAAGCGACACGGAAAAGAGTCCAAGATTTATTGTCCTTAGAAATCCGTAAGTTGGAGACAGAATGGATTAAATTGAAGGAGGCTGAGAGAAGCATGGCCGTAGATCCTGCGCCTGCCGCCGGATCCTCCTCTAAACAAGAGAAACGATACCAAATCAAACTTAATGGATATGGTATGCATAACCTCATTCTTCCCACAAATTGGCATTGCAATTAGTGTTATTTTTAATTTTATAAAAGAAATGTTGAAATTAACTACTTACAACGATTATGTTACCCCTATTATAAACTGCATCAAGTTTGCATTTCTATTATAATGTATGAAATATTTTGAGATAAAGCAAACATTAATGTGAATGCCGTTACAACATTTGTCATCCTATATTATTAAATGTTATGATATTTAGGGTATTAATTAGTGCATCTTAAAATATTGATAGCAATTTTTTTATTATTCCAGGCTGGGATCAATCGGATAAATATATAAAGGTGTTTGTAACTCTAAAAGATGTTCAAAATGTGCCGAAAGATCAAGTGTATTGTAAGCTATCAGAGCGTTCCATGGAGCTACATGTTGAGAATCTGGATAACAAGGATTACTTGCTGGTCATCAATAAACTCCTAGATGCTATCAATGTTGAGGAGAGCCACTGGAAGCAAAAGACAGGTATTTATAAAAACTACATAACCTCAGACCAAAAAGTATAATAGACTCAGTCTTTAAAACAAAAAAGTGACTTCAATTTTTTTTACGATCTAACATCCTATGTTAAACTGTAATATAAATAGCATGGTCTGCGAGCAATGTACAGGGAAACATTATTTTTCGACATTTTCGACTATGCTTTTTTTGTTTCTAACTATGGGGTCTATATTATTTTTAGTGAGATCCAGACTGAATGTCTGCTTATCTTTTTAACTCATCAATCAAACAGTTAAATAATCACATAAGCTGTCAATATATGGACTGTTTGAAGCAATGCATGCAGCTCATTTGTATCTGTTGTTAAAGAAACTAGATTAATTTTATTTTAATTACTCTTTGTAGATATGGTCGTGATATTTTTGGCCAAGAGTCGTCCAAACATTAAATGGTCACATATGACGGAATTGGAGAAGAAATTTGAAGATCAACGCAACACCAGGTTCAAGACTGAGGACATGGATAAGAAGGATCCTCAAGAATCTATAATGAGCCTCATGAGGAACATGTAAGTTATATAATTGTTAAGGATAATATATAAAAAGATTTTATTTAGTTTTTGTGACCGGTTGGATTACTCCTAGTTTTCAAAGAAGTAACAATTGTTTAATCTTTAAACCAGTCAATAGGTTACTGAGATTTAATGAACTACATAAATTGAAAGTGCATGTAGCTCAATTTTAGTAGAAAGCAATTTTTATACATAATTTTATTATCTATAGACAGGAACTTTTTAAGTAAGAATTAGGTTGAAATTGTGATATTTTTTGTGATCATTTCAAATTTTGTGAAAGTTTCAAAATCTGATACACAAACTAAAAGATATTACAATGAATTTCAAAAGTAAGTGATTTAGTCGCCTTCTAGCCTTCTACTCAGGAGGCTAATAAGAAGTACATAATTATAAAAAATGTCTTGCCAATTACTATAGTATTGTTATGTATTATTGCTTCAGGTATGAAACCGGGGATGATGATATGAAAAGAATGATTTCCAAGGCATGGTATGAGGGTCAGCAAAAGCAGAAAACCGACACAATCGATCTGTAATGATGTTCATTACCAGTAGATATTATTTTAAGTTAAGATTAATAAAATCAATTAACATTTATTGCGTTTTTGTTTTTGCTTAACCTACATTTTTCAGTGAGGTCCTTTTCAAAATTCGTTTATATGGCACATATACAATTAATTGAATAGGGATTTTTAGTGTGAAAAATAAAGTAAGGTAAGGTGGGGTAAGACTAACACACGGGGCATGACTAACACTGTCTATTATCTCGATATGTATAGCTTAAATACGAAATTCTTCCAGTCTGTAAGAGAGAACAAACGTAAATGTTCTCGGCTAAAACACACACATGTCGTTTTTTCAAGTGCATATCGAGATAATAGACAGTGTTAGTCTTGCCCCGTGTGTTAGTGTGTAGTGTTAGTGATTTTTTTTATTACTTTTAATTTATGTTTTTTTTTTACGTATTATATTTTTCAGTATAATACAGCATTTATCACAGAACAAATGCCAAGTTTCAAGTTTCACATTGATAACGTAGATAATAAGCAAAATATAAAAAAAAAATGCTTTAATTTTGGAATCGAAAATCTTAAAGTGCGATTTTCCAAAAATTAGGTTTTTGTATTGTACCTTTATATTACTGAGGATGCGATATTTTGTTCGTCTGGCTGCTTAGTGCGCGCCAAGTCTAAAGGTCTACTTCGTGTGGTTAGTAAGGTAGGGTACGGTATCTCTATCTGTATCCTTGCTTGTTGGCCTATTTATATTTTTTTTTCTGTTTAAAAATGAATGGCATTAATTAAATCAAGTTACCTAACTTGTAATCAATCGAAGTTCTTTTGATAAGTGTTAGTATCAGTTCAGGTAAATAAATAAAATAGTTTTCAAGCGAAGAATATGATTTATTTAATAGTTAGAAGGTACACGATAAACATCTAATTACAGATAAACATTAGTAAATATTTAATCACTTGTAACACGAATAGGGGTTTTTAATTTCGATATAACATTATTTGACTACACTATAAGATATATTAATGCCCTAATTTAATATTATGAGATCCATTATCGCCGTTTTGTTGCTCAGTTAACTTTCAAGACTGGAGAAGCGAGCCAATTCCTAGAGCTGAAAACAAATAATTTTAGTTACATAATTATAAAGTAATCAATATAATACATGAATATACATAATTTGTTAGATATCTTACCTAATCTTGACTCGATCTTGCATAAAAATTCCTATAATGTAGATTCCCTGAAGTGCATAGAACAAGTACTGCCAGTAATATATCTTTAAATCCTTATCACTGAGAACACGATCAGCGGAATCAATTGTTTCCCGCGACATGCTCCTGAAATATCTTTCAATTTCCGTTGAGGATTTTTGGTAGCGACTGTTATCTCTTGAATACCTTTCAGAGATCCTTAGATTTTCGTGCTCTCGCCTTTTATCTGTGATTCTGTTCAAAGTTTCTCTGGGAATATCCCGCTGCAAAGAAGAAGCTCTACTGCGAATGTTTACTCTTGAATACCTTTCGAAGTCTCGAATTTCGATTAGCTCATTTCCTTCATTTGTGTTTCGTTCACTGCGAGTACGGGTAAGTTCTCTATCAAATTTAGTGTCATCTCTCGAATACCTTTCGGTTTCCCTAGTGCCTGTGAGCTCTTTTCTTTCACTAGTTTCTCCGTTTTTACGGTTTCGAGTCATTTCATAAAGTCTCATTCTCCTCGAATTTTCCTTGCTTACGTCACGCTCTGAAGACAATGGCCTATTGCGAATGTTGACTCTTGAAAACATTTCAGAGAACCTAATGTCTTTAAGGTCATCTCTTCCCTTTATGCTTCGGTCTTCGCGATTACGAGTTGTCTCAATATCTGTGATTCTTCTTGAATTTTCCCTGCTTGTGTCACGTTTTGAAGACGATGGCCTATTGCGAATGGTAACTCTTGAATACCTTTCAGAGTTGCTAATGTCGTTGAATTCAGTCATATCATTTGTGTTCCTATCTTCACGACTACGGTACGACTCGTTATTTGTGATTATTCTCGAATTTTTCCTGCTTATGTCACGTTCTGAAGACGATGGCCTATTGCGAATGGCAACTCTCGAATACCTCTCAGAGTTCCTAATGTCGTTGAATTCAGTCCTATAATTTGTGTTCCTATCTTCACGATTACGGTACGATTCGTTATCTGTGATTATTCTCGAATTTTCCCTGCTTGTGTCACGTTCTGAAGACGATGGCCTATTGCGAATGGTAACCCTTGAATACCTTTCAGAGTTCCTAATCTCGTTAAATTCCGTCCTATCATTTGTGTTCCTATCTTCACGATTACGGTACGACTCGTTATCTGTGA
>LGAG01000145.1:0-13080 GCA_001278395.1 Lerema accius
TCAAGCTATTCTGGAAAGCAAAAATGATGCGAAGTGTTTTTTACCCTTCAAAATTGGTGTTGTTTGTTCGACACATTTCGAAAATTAAGTGAAATATATACAACACAAAAGCTGGATACCATTCGGAAAAAATGTAATAGATACCAATAAAAAATTTCTTAAAGTAAATTCGTTCATATGTTATATCATAATCTCTTTTATATCTGCGACCAGATTGCCAAAAATTACCGTTTAGTTTGAATACATACTAACTAATTTAATAATACTTTTTTCATGTTGCTACAATCTGTGCCCAAATTAGTATGAAGGCTGCCAACCTTCCATTATTGCTATTTCCATGATCGATTTTGTATTTTGTTGTAACTTGGGAAATATTTTCATTACAACAATATTAAATAGTGTTTACTTTCAAACAAAACCTTGTTTCACTTCGTACAAACAAACAAGCAGTACCTAACTTATACATATCTACCTAATATAATAGAATGAGTGATAGTCTTGGGTGATTGTAAAATGTGTAGACAAAATGTATAATATTCGCCATTTTATTTAGGATAAATTTGTTTATTACACTATATTAGAATTAATTTTTTTTTTAAATATTTTAGTTTGGAGAAACCCCAAAATAAAAGAACTTGCACGATTAAAAATTATAAGAGGTATAAGATAATTATTTTCTTTATTATAAATTATCATTAGCTATTGGGAATATTTTGCACAAGGCTGGCAACACTTTTTTTTTATCGTCGTGTGCATAATTCTTACGTCGCTACGCAACCCAATTGTACACAACGCCAATTTTTGGGCGTCACTTATTTAGTCGCAAATGTATGAGATCGCTACGTCTATTGGGTATCATGTCTCTGCTTTTATATCATTTAATCAATAAAATTATGTAATACATGTACTAAATTGATTGGTTTAATTTAAAGATTATTTTCTTCTTTTTAGATCATTTAATAAAAGCTTATTTTAAAAGGTTTTTACATAAATTTTTAATCAATAAAACAATATTTATTATTAATCAACAAAGCTAAACTTCCAGTTGCGCATGATCTTGTTTAATCGAGCAGTCAATCATTGACAGGGCTTAATCTTTCTGAGGCACACCTACTGAAGATCACGGCACACACTCTGCGGAACACTGCCTTCAGTCGTTAACATTACTTGCTGAAATCTCTCTAGCTCTACTGTCTGCTGCTAAAATCTCACTAACTTTTCTGTTTCCTATTTACTGGTGGTTTGCCTTAGGCTTTTAGTTGTGGTGTGGGGTCCTCTGCGATGCAGCGAGACTGGGTGGAGTTCGGCACGACCGTAAGGGCGGTCTGGATGAAGGGTTCACCCAGACAATAATAGTCAACACGAGGTGTCTTTCAGAAGACTACTATATTCCGAATACCATTGTGATGTTACATTATAGGGCTTAAATACTAAAACGTACGTGCAAATATAATTATCTTAGCAGTATGAGAGATGCGACGTGACATCTTTATAGTACGTGATGATAATCAAACACGCTTGATATCACACCTCATAGTAATGTTTATTAAAGCTACTGCAACGATTTAGTAGCTACTGAATGAAGACTACATCTATCTTGTTTTAGTATTAAAAATAATACTGTTAACAATCTTCGAATTCTTCAACCAAAAAAAACAATTGACAGTCCGGTAAGACTGGCAGGTCGGTAAATGGGGTTTTATTCATTAGTAACATATTATTATAACTGTGTTTCTTCGTAGAAATCTATAGTTTAAATATCCAGGAAGCTATTAAAAATGTTTTGATTGTGTTATTGATGTTTATAATTTTCTTACGATATGGTCAGAACTCGTACTTCCAGTACACTTCCCGTCATCGAATTTTCAGTAAAGTGAGTAAACGTAAAAATGTACGTAAAAACCTTTTAAAATAAGCTTTTATTAAATGATCTAAAAAGAAGAAAATAATCTTTAAATTAAACCAATCAATTTAGTAGATGTATTACACAATTGATTAAATGATATAAAAGCTTGTCGCGAGATTTACCTGTGTACTAACTAGTCTTGTTTGACGTATCTGCTTATTATAAATGAATTTACGAAGAAAATGTTCTTGCAAAATATGCAAATCCACAATCGGTATAAAATCTATCCTATGTCCTATATCTAGATGCGAACTATTTGTGTGCCAAGTTTCAGCTTAATCTGTTTAACGGCTAATGCGTGCTTTACTTACAACCATCCAAACATCTTTGCAAACTTTCACATTTATAGTATTTGTAGGTTTAGTAGGCCTAGCAGAATTATAATGACGTCACATACGACATCATTTTATACCCTGATGCCACCCATACTTCGGCATGGCCTCATCTCAACTTCGGTAGTAGTTTGTTGCGTCAGCTTAAAGCTTACTCGTGCCTTACGTTACTACTGTTGACCGTTATGGAGTTCCCTGGTTTGAAACCTAACTGTTACATGTTTCTATTAACTGTTGATTAGCCCCCTCGTCTGGAGGCAAACCTGACAGCAACGCCACGTCAGGCTTAACACAAACATGCATTGTTATGAGGTCTGGACCAATATACAAAATATCATGTCCCTACTATTAACCGTTGAGGATTCAATCGTCTGGAGCCAATCCTGACAGTAGCACGTCATGCTTAACACAAACATGCATTGTTATCGGGTCTAGACCAGTATGCAAAATTTCATGTCCCTACTATTAACCGTTGAGAATTTCAATAGTCTGGAGCCAATCCTGGCAGCAGTATCACGTTGTGGTTATCAGAAACATGTATTGTCATCGGGTCTGAACAAATATACAAAATTTCATGTCCCTACTGTTAACCGTTGAGGAGTTCAATCGTCAGGAGCCAATGCTGTTAGCAGTATCACGCCATGCTTATCATAAACATGCATTGTAATCAGGAATGCACCAGTATGCAAAATTTCAGCTCAATCAGATACCGGCAAGTTGGTTATATTTAACTTGCAAGATTCCACCTTTACATGCATACATTGCAAGTTAAATAAAAGCTTATCTATACTAATATTATAAAGCTGAAGAGTTTGTTTGTTTGTTTGAACGCGCTAATCTCAGGAACTACTGGACCGATTTGAAAAATTCTTTTAGTGTTAGATAGTCCATTTATCGAGAAAACTTATAGGCTATATAACATCACGCTATGATGAATAGGAGCGATGAAATAATGGAAAATGTGGAAAAAACGGGGAAAATTATTCATCTTTGAGGGCTTCCGTTGCGTGCGCTGCGAAAACGCTTCAAGATATCAAAAAATATATTTACGGAAGAATTATTCCGCTTTAAATGATCTAACAAAATGTCCGCGACAGTATATGTCTATCTTTTAAGATTAACTCACTAGAAACATTTTTATGGTAATCTTTGGTCGAAATTAATGTTCGTATATTATGTGTATAAATAAGCCTCCACGCTCTAACCGTTAAACGGATTAAGCTGAAACTTGGCACACAGATAGTTTGCATCCAGGAATAGGACATGAGATAGATTGTATCCTGATTATAGGTTCCCTTGGGATAAATGCAATATATTTTTTAACTACTCTTCCGCGTGCGAAGCCGTGGGCGTCGTCTAGTTTATAATAAATGTTGATTTATGTTTCATAAAAACTGGTCTCTAATTTTTGGTGTACCTCCAAAAATTTTTGCTGTCATAAATGTACCTTGACCATAAAAAGATTGCGGAACATTGACTTAGAGTATCGGCGCACCCTCCTAGCACGCCCCATTCAACAGGTAGCGTTTGGAGCAACGACCGGCATAACGTGTAGCGGCGGCGACCGCGTGATCTCATTTCGGGGTCAGAGAATTCAATGTCACTGGAACGGGGAGTCAACGACATCAATGAACGACGACATAAATGTTACCGGCAATCTGTAAAATCGAGTATACCTATAGTATACATTTTATTATAATTTATCGTGACCAGCAGCAACTTAGTCTATCATCTATACTATAATAAAACTGTAGGACCACAAATTCTGTACATTGAATATTTATTTTAAATTTCGACTGAGAGGCACTTACATATCGAGATAGAATTCAAAATTTTTTTTTTATGTTTATTGTCTGTCTGTCTGTCTGACCGATCATCACGCGTAAACCACTGGACGGATTTCATTGAAACTTTGTAAAGTTATTACTTATATACTGGTGTCTATTATAGGGTACTTTTTTTTTCGAATATTATCAAGGTTCCCTAGGGATAGGTGACTAAAGTTTGTATGGAAAATTTTTATAACGTCGTCCGATTTACTTCAAATTTGCAACAAAGGATTATCACTCAAATTAATAGAATACGTGTTTCTCAGTTTTTCGATATTTTGTAAGGAAAAGAAAAAAAACACAAATGAATGCGGAAATTTGTAATTTTTTAAGGTAACTTTCTGACTAAACTGAAAATGATTTTAACCCCATATTTAAAAATGGCACTAGTTTAACGCGGCGGTAATATATTTCGATTTTGGTCAGTAAAATTGATGACATTGGCAGTAAAGTTTGGGCAGTAAAATAAATGAAAACGATCAGTAATAAATATATTTTTCGGCAGTAAAATAATTAAATGGGCAGTTATAAAGTTGCAATTGGTCGGTAACTTGTGAGCATCAACTTGAGGGCAGTAACTCGTGGGGTTAAAATAAAGATTTAATAGGGCAAACAAAATTTAAACCTAACCCTTACCTAACACACCTTCACATTTTAGTGTTCGTCGTCAAATAACGCGTTTTTTACTTAACTTTTCATTTTATAAGTTTTACTGCCCACTTAATTGAAGTCTACACGATTATCATTATTGTATAATTGGATTATGCCTTTTGCATAATTGGTATTCCTCCTTTGGTAATTGGGTTTCCTCCTTCCGAACGAATTAAATCATACCAACCTAACCTAACCGAACCAAAGACCATTGACAATGAGATTTTTGTCAAATTCTTTTCATTATTTAAAAATATTAATTTAACTGCCCACATTAACTGCTTATAATAACTGCCCAATATAACTGGCCAATTTGTTTTAAATTACTGCTCATGTGTTACTGCCCAGTAACTTATTGAACTGCTCCTTTTATGATAAAATTACCGGCACTTTGTATTTTTAGTACTGCTCATGTTTTACTGCCACACTTATTATTTTACTGTCCAAAAAATATTTTAATGCCCAACTCATTATTTCCACTGCTCAATGTAACTGCTGGGATTTTTAAGTTACTGACCACTTTAATTAGTGCCTTTAAAAATTATTATAGTTTAATAAGTAAGCTTCAATGTAAATTCAGCATTAAAAAAAACTAAAAAATATGAAATAAAAAAAAATAATTAAAAAGCAACTTCAAAAAAGGTTACTGAAACGTATGAAATAACGAATTACTGACTTACAATTTCTTTTGAGGTCGGTGGTAGTAAGGTAGGCAGTAAAACCACACCAACCGGTACCCTAAAAAAAATTGTAAGTCACTAATTAATTTAACCTTCACCTAACCTTTTTTGAAGTTGGTTTTTAAAATTTTTATTTTATAGATATACTAGAAGTCACCGGCGGCTCCGCCCGCGTAATTTTCTCGTTTCTGAAACATTTTTTTTTGCTGCTCCTCTCCTATTCATCTTAGCGTGATGTTATATAGCCTATAAGTTTCCTCGATAAATGGTCTATCTTACACTAAAAGAATTTTTCAAATCGGTCCAGTAGTTCCTGAGATTAGCGAGTTCAAACAAACAAACAAACAAACTCTTCAGCTTTATAATATTAATATTGACGACCCCGTAGCCTAGTTGGTAGTGGTCCTGCCTGCGAAGCTAGGGGTCCCGGGTTCGATTCCCGGCCGGGGCAGATATTTATGTGACAGATAAATGTTTGTTCTCGGGTCATGGGTGTTAGTGATGTGTTATTTGTGTTGTCCATGCCACCCGCGACACAGGGAATCCTAGTGCGGGGGTATGAGTGTGTTAGCGTTATTTATTTATTAATATAGATAATGACCTCTAAGGATGAATTTTGATTATTCCAGTCCCAAGAGTTTCCCACTTAATATTACGAGGGGTTTCCAGATTGTATGGAATCGGTCAGTTTTGAATTTAGACATCTGAAATTTTGGATGTACGAGTAGCTAATAGTAAAAAAAAAATATACCGGCCGAATTGAGAACCTCCTCCTTTTTTGAAGTCGGTTTAATAATACATATACTTAATATAAATAAAAAAAATGATCTGTCACGAAACTTATGTATCAGACGAAATTTCATGCGAGCGAAGCCGCGGGCAACAGCTAGTCATCATCATCATCATCATACTTACCTAATAAAAATGTTGATTGACTGACAGACACGCTACAGCCTAAACGGATAGACCTAGAAACATGAAACTTGGCACAGAGGTTCCTTCTAGAGTGTAGGGGAGCACTAAGAACGGATTTTTGGAAATTCCCACTTTAAGGGGGGGAAATAGGGGTTGAAAGTTTGTATGAAAATTAAAAAAAGATTAATGTAAGCAATTTGCAAATTGGTATTTAGGTTTTTGATACTAAGCTTAGAAATGCCAATTTTAAAAAAATTAGAAAATCATTCCCTATGGGGGTGAAATAAGGGATGAAACTTTGTATGAAAATTAACCAAATTTTAAAGCTAGCAGTTTGCAAATTCGTGTTTAGGTTCATGGTTGAAAGGGGTGAAAAACCTGATTCAAGGATTTTTTTAAATCAACCCCTAAGTGGGTAAATATCACCGCAAAACTATAATTTCCGCAAGCGAAGCTGCGGGCAACAGCTCGTACTTAATAAAAATGTTGATTGACTGACAGACACGCTACAGCCTAAACGGATAGACCTAGAAGCATGAAACTTGACACAGAGGTTCCTTCTAGAGTGTAGGGGAGCACTAAGAACGGATTTTTGGAAATTCACACTTTAAGGGGGGGAAATAGGGGTTGAAAGTTTTTATGAAAATTAAAAAAAAATTAATGTAAGCAATTTGCAAATTGGTATTTAGGTTTTTGATACTAAGCTAAGAAATGCGAATTTAAAAAAATTTAGAAAATCATTCCCTATGGGGGTGAAATAAGGGATGAAACTTTGTATGAATATTAACCAAATTTTAAAGCTAGCAGTTTGCAAATTCGTGTTTAGGTTTATGGTTGAAAGGGGTGAAAAACCTGATTCAACGATTTTTTTAAATCAACCCCTAAGTGGGTAAATATCACCGCAAAGCTATAATTTCCGCAAGCAAAGCTGCGGGCAACAGCTCGTACTATAATAAAACTGTAGTACCACACCACACATATACTGTACATTGACTTTTTTTTATCTGTAATTTTTAAGGTAACTTTCTGACTAAACTGAAAATGATTTTAACCCCATTTCTTGGAATTTTTTAGTATGGAGACACTTATTACAACTTTCAACCCTTTGAGGTACAAACGATTTAAAAAACGGTACAGTTTGTATTTGTTAATTTTAAAACAAAGAGTCTGATGAAAAAAATAGCTTTTCCAAGGATTCTAAAAATGCAACTCCTACGGTAGATAACAAAAGACTTGTTTTACCATTAGTTTCAGTCACTGCCAGATTAATTTTATATTGAAAACTATAATTTCCACAAGTTTCCACACTGCGGGCAACAGCTAGCATAACAATTAAACTAAAATGCAAAAACAATAAATCTAAATGGAGCTAAATGTACAAATAGGTACCGTAAAACATGCCAAGTTTGCCCGCTTTTTCCGCTTAATTTAAATTATTGTCTTATTTTTCTATGGGGACGTAAGTATTTTCTATCGGTACTTGCTATAATCAGATTATCTGCATGTATTCTTATTAGAGATTTTATTATTTTTCAACATTTAGTTCAATATTTAAGTCGTTTTGGTGCCGGGCAAAGTTATCTGGATTTCTAGCCAACATTACCCACCTTGATTATTTACGCAACTATGGACTCTAACCAGATGATTCAAAATACATTACAACAATTAGGGCAATGTCGGCGTTGACTTTAAATATATGAAATGGATACCATGAAGGATTCTCCACCAAAATGGCGGGGCAAAGTTACCCGGTAATTTTTTTCCTTTTTCATACAAACCGTATTCCACATTTTAAAAGTGCTAGGGTTGATACATGTTAGTAAAATGATTTGACTGTTTTATTGTTTTTCAAAACATGTTGTAGAGGACAAAAAGAAAAAAAAAACAGAAAAAGCCTTATCCTTCCTTATATTTTAGTATCAAAATAAAATCAACAATATTAAGGTTATAGTTTAGGTACTCTTATGGAAGTTTCAACATTTCTTCAGAATATTTTGTTATACATTCAGCATCCAACTACACATCTCGACTTTCTCTGTCGAATTCGAGATTTATGCTTTGCTTTCTAAAACAAACCATTAATTAATATTAGAAGCCATCAACAAGTATATCATTAATGTAAAAACAAAAATTCAAGTATGAAAAAATTTATATCTTTTGAGGGTAGTTATATTAAAAAATACATAACCTATGTCACCCTTACAATGGAGACATATCCAATGATAAATTATAGGTACTGGGCATACACGTATAAATACATACACCTATTACCCTCCTTATGCAGTCAAGTAAAAAGTATCAAATTTCACCGTACTTTAGGGAAAGTACTATATATTAGAGATCGGGACACTATAAGTGAGCAATATGTGGTTATACATAATGCCTCTTTATAAAGTAGGTAACTATGGAATAATAATCCACAAGTTACTTCCTTGAAATTAAGGCTGTATTAGACTGTATATTATACTCTAACTATCCCATCTGCAGTGATAACTTATGTTTTCTTTAAAAGAATACGGTAATTTACTAAACATATATTTTCATTATTGTCTATTATAAAATAATATTTTTAAAAAGTGCCAACCCTAAGCTTTTTTTGATAAAGGGCAATGTTGTCAAAAGTTGATCGCAACAATACAGGATAACTTTGCCCATCATTATAACTCTAAATTTACAGGAGCTTGAGAATCGATAATAATATTATAATTCTCTCCAAATACTTATTTATAACATATAAGAATTTTACTAACCTGTGTTTTCGTCATTACGCACAATTCACGTTTTAATTTGCACCAGAATTTGCCCGCAAAAACAGGCACCGCATTCGACGAGTTCTAACAAGTTATTTAGTAAAGCTAGCGTTAAACAGGATAGACAGTGTTGCCATACATATAATCTATTTTCCTACAAAATCATTTAATTTTACCATAATATTAGGATATTTTTGCATTTTGAATATTTTCTTGTAAACTGATCTTTGGGCAAAGATTCCCTTGGTGGCAATGTTGGCGCATATTACGGTACAAAACTTCTATTCACATAATACAATAATTTTATTGAAATTTTACAGTGGAATACAGAATTGGTCAAACCTTTTTTTTAAAGAGTACCGAGAGTTTCTTTCCTTTGTATATGTGTTTCATAAAGCCAATAGTACTATTAGGTATCTATTGGATATCGAAACTAACAAGTTTTACAATCACGATGTTAATGATTATTTTTTTGTAATTTTATTTAATGGTTTTCATACTATTTTGACGGTCATTAAATGTGATATTAGTTCATTTAACGAAATACATGATTTGCATTTAATCAAATCTGCTAATTGAACAGTATTTTTTTTATTAATTTCCACGCAGGTGAAGTCGCGGGCACAGGCTAGTTTCAAGTAAAATTCGTAAGTCACGCCTTCTAACTGTATGCATAATGTTACGGTAAATTTGAATAACTCAAAATTATGAATAATTGTTCACTATTATTAATAATTACCGGAAACAGTGGTAATTAAACACATTTGTCGGTGATTATTGATAGTAAAATTAAACCTTAGTACCTACCGATAAATGTAATAAAGTTTTAAGCAAACGAACTACTATGTCACAGTTAAGACCCGTTTCGATTGGTATTTGACTGACAAATAAAAAAGTCACGATTTTTACATTAAAAAAATCCCATTTTCACTTATTAATTTTAATTGTACTTACATCAAAATTGTATTTATATGACACAACTCTATTTAACCAACTTTTTAAATTATTATATTAAATTCAAATTCAAATCATTTATTTCGTCTTAGGAACTAACACCTCACTTAACGAATGTCAAAAATTTATAATACAAATAACAATATAAAAAATAAGGAGAAAAAAAAAATCCTAAAGTCTCGTTAGACGATACCTACTATATCATCGGCTTTATAATATAGATACATTTGTACTTAAGAAGCCTAGGAAGCTAGTGTCGGCCGGGAGGAAAAAAAAGCCGGAGGAAAAACACTCCCGGTACTCTTTTAAAGAAAAAAGGTAGATGTTTACACCGTTAATTATAGTGCCACTTTGGTGTCATAATGATCAATGCGAGACAGCGATCGCATCTGCGGTTAGAGGGGTCCCTCCTTTTTCTTGGATTAAAAAAGCGACCTAACGAACCTAACCTAGCCAACTGTCTTTTACAGGATCGTGGCTTTCTTAAACTGGCGGGGAGCTTCGCCCTCCGCAGACCCCCCTTTACGGGGGTCGGCACGGCCCCTTACGGCACGGTCCCCCCTTGCCCCCGCATTTAAGGCTGATAATTTGATTCTAAAGTTGACATTTTCTAACAATAAATTTAATGTACAATCAGAAATTTTAGTACAACAATACTATTTTTGTAAATCAAGCAGCTTTTTAGTTGCGAATTTCAGAAAAATACAATATATTATTATTAAAGACTAGTTTATAATAAAGTATTGTACGGTATTTCACGTAATTTTAACTTTAAAGATACCTACGTGAAAATACTTTGTAGGTATTGTATAATTTGATTTTATGTGCACTTTTGCTTTTAAGCCGGTTACGCGGTAAAACTTGGGTTAAAACAGGCGCGGCGATAGTACCCAGCTTGGAAACATACAGCTGTCTCCCTCACAGAAACGTAAATAAACAGAGTCGACCGTGACCTTGGCGGCGCGCGCATTTGTAGCCGGCACAGACCCTGTTGTTGTTGTTGTTATCGCGGCATCGGAGTGCATTTAAAGAGATCACTCTTGACTTATCAATTTTAATTTATCCCATAGTAAGGTCATCTAGTACAATACAAAAAAATACACGATTAATTATTATAGATTATATTGATGAATGCAGCCTAAATCCAAGTTATGTATCTTTGGTCTATCTCCGACTTCATCAGACCTCGATCGATGATTACCAAATGTACTGAGACTATGCGATGAGACATTTCCGATAAACTCAACACGCTACTCTGTTGTAGGTTGAAGGTATTCTTGTTTTGATTAAGGCAACGTTAGGTTACCATATAGTATGGTTTTATGTCATTTTATTTTTATTCAAAACTGTAGGTAAGTATACCTACTTATTTAGGGCCCTTAAAACAGCAGAAATTAAAATTCACTTAACCTTACACCTGTCAAAAGTTTTAATACATAATTTTAAATTACATTTCAATGAAATTAGTTATTAATAGCTGAACTCAGCCTTCCTGTAGTACTTAATATTCAAGAGCATACTGTGTATTTATTATAGTAATTTTCTTTCTGAGGAAGAAAACAATCAAAGAAATTAATTTGTTTAGTAGCACATTTCCAAAAGTAAATACACCTATAATGCTGCACATATCAAACTTAAATAATCCTCCATTTACATCAAATAATTTCATTATACTTCAAATAAAAACATGCGCACTTAGTCCCCAGAAATCTGCCGGGTTATCAGTTACGACTATGGGCCGTGTATTTCAGGAACACATTTCAGTCTAGTTCATCTGTTTACAGATCAGTAGACGGATGCATTCAGAACGCACCGGCCGACCTTTAAGCGTATCCCTTAAAATACGAAATTACGACATCGTTCAGATAGTGATCAAAAAAAGTGAAATGATAAAACAAGAGTGAAAAAATAATAAAAGTTTCATTGACTGCAGTTACACTTGTATCGTTGCTAATGTGAAGTGCTGTAGAAAATTAAAAGTTTAATAATAATTAGAGAAGAAAATCTTACCGAGAAAAAGTAAGTAAACATATTTTTTTTCTTGGTAATAATATTTTTAACGCTTTGGAAACGTTTAAAATTGATTCGGCAGTTTCCAGCCTAGTATTCCCAAAATTCCTTTTCAATATTTATTATTTTTTAAGCATAATCGATAAAAAATAAACATACTATAAAAATAACACAACTATATATTTTGTCGAAATTGTAAGCGTCTACTTGTTACCGTTATTAATATTCAGCAAAAAATACACGTTTATTGTATGGGGACCCACCTTAATATTTTTATTTTTACTAAATTTTACTGTTATAGCAGCAACGGATATACATAATTTGTGAAAATTTCAGCTTTTTTGCTATCACCGTTTATGAGCTTTAAGAGCTATGGTAGAGTCTGAAAATGCATAAACATTAGTAATCTGAACCCTCCCCCGGTACGAATCAAGTACCGTCTTCATCAATTTTGACATTAAAACTGCAGCACATAATTCTAAACGTGCTAGCGTTGTAATTTTAGTCGGCGCTACCTTAGACTTAGCACACAACAAACTAACCGCTATACCCCCGGCAGAATCAGTCACATGCAAATATAGCACACAACCATAACCATTTAAACTCGCATCACAAAAACCCACGAGCATTACTTTAGTAGACAGAGTGACACCAACGTGACGCGGAATCTTAAGATTTGAGAGTAAAGGAAGTTCTTGCGTCAACGCAGAGAATCGTTGAATTATTTCAACTGGAGGAACTTGATCCAACTCAATCTTTGCAAGCCATAATTCTTTAATCAAAAGCTTAGCGTATAGTACCACTGGTGCAACAAAACCTAGCACATCAAACCTGTGCGTCCTGTGAAAAGTGGTATAAGTCGACTTATATCGAATTCGATGTTATTGTTGCACCTTGATCAGAAAAAAATACGCAATTTTTCTGTCTAATTTACGTTTTAATACACCTATTAGTTTCCAAGATGGCATGATACATTTAAGACAGATTGGCGTGTTATCTATACTATAATAAAACAGTAAAATAAATTTGTCTGTACATTGAGTGTATTTACCA
>LGAG01000145.1:32280-44695 GCA_001278395.1 Lerema accius
TAATAATTCACTATGGCGAAAACCAACTTCGCTAACATCATTGCATATTGTTTTAAAAGACAACGATTGAGGTTGTTTCACAAATTTCATGATTGTTGTGTGAAACGAGTCACTTGTTAATGAATAAATATTTTAATTACAAGACTATTTATTATAACCCTAAAAAGTACTAAAATATATTTTTAGATATTAATACCCAAAACAGTATTGGGCAATCTGCCCCACGATGCGAAGGCGAACGCCTGAGCATACAAGTGGGGCAGAATGCCCAATAATAGACTACTGACCAAAATTTAAATATACAACCGCCGCGTTAAACTAGTGCCAAAAAAATTTATAAAATATAACGTCCAAAACTTGAAAGTTACCTAAAGTGAGGGTAGTCGACATGACCTCGAAACTAGACGTGATGCATACCACATGTTTGGAACTTTTATTCTATTACTCATTACCTATTTACTTTAGCAAAGGGTGCGTTTTTAAGTATTAGGTATCGCAATTTTTTAAGATTTTTATATCTTCCTCTCCGCGCCGCCTCGATATAACGCGCCTTCCTTCCCTTCTCCTCCCTATTTGTTACGTAACACCCTTGACTATTTTTATTTAAAAAAAGAGAATCGTATTCCTCAGTTTTTTTTGTAACGAGATGCGTTACATAATGTAGGTGGGAGGGGGATCGAACAACGCGTTAAGTGTTTTTAATACCGTACTAAAAAAAACAATGTTACGCAACGCGTTGTTCGATGCTCCTCTTTCACCATGGTAACGCATCGTAACATTTTACAAGGTCCTCCCACCAACAAATTATGTTACGTAATACTTGAACGCCTCCTTATAGTTAAATCGTGTAAAGCAGTATTATTCTCTGTAGGCGGATTGTCAAGAAACGCCCAATGAAACTGCGGTGGAGGGGAAGCGGCATGAGAATGTGATCAACAAGCGCGCGGATCTCGCTGCTGCCACCGCACGACTGGTCCTCTACGAACTACCTCCGGAGGGAGAGTCCTTCGGCGCAGGTTGGTAACATATAACGTGGATGGAGAAATGCCGCACACCTACACACGAGCGCAGACAAACAGAACAAAATATTCTTGTGAAACTTCTTTCGAATCGTTATAGTTTCAAACTCGATGAAACAGAAATTTAAAACATGTTACATTTTGAGCAACTCGTCGTACACTGTCCTAAGCGGTACTTGAAGGCACTGTGAAAGAATCACAGTGTGCAACGTTTGTGCGTGCATTATGGTCCATCAAAATCAAAATCAAATCATTTATTAATGTAGTATCAAAGATACACTTATGCACGTCAATTTTTCTTAATCTACCCCCGTTTCGGTGCTTTAATATGGCGGAGAAGAAATGGAAAGAAACTCTCCTGCACATCTTTTTAAAATAATTATATAATTTTAATCACAAATTCATTTCTTATAACCTGAGTGGAATCGATTGCGGAACTGTTCTTTCCATACGTCTTTGTCATTTATCATCATCTACGCTATAATAACCCTTGCCAATAAGTTGTGCTTGTACACGCTTCTTAAATAATTCTACAGGCAAGTCACGTATTAACATTGGAATATTGTTATACAATTTTACTCAAAGTCCCATAAAAGATTGCTGCATTTTACACACAGTGCGGGCGGCGGCAGTGCCGCCGGTGTAGTGTGTAGCTGAGGTGCAATATATAAGCTAGACTATTTCATGTATTTGGGAGTAATAATAAAGCATTCAACGGGACAACACGTCTTTCAATTATCGCCGCTGCGCCGCACATCACACCGGGTTTATGCTGCGCAAAGCCGCCAAACAAGCACCAACCATCATTCCGGTTGTGACAGTCGTGTAGAACGCTAGTGCAATGCATAAATAGTCTTTGGTTACAATGAATAAAGAAATCATCAGCACTGCCGACGCAGTTTTAAATTTTAATTTTTATTTTAATAACGAAAAAATATAAAAGGGGGAGGTTTAGGGTGCGCCCAAGTTTACAATATAGAAAATGGCAGAACGGGATTGTCATGATAGAAAACTATTAAAAAGATTTACACGACTGTTCAACCTCCTTTTTTTCCCGAAAATAATGAGAAGTTAAAATTTTTAACTTTCTCTGTACTTCGCCTTTATCAATGTCAAATACACTTATAATTTGCATTTCTGGGATTCCATAAAATAACGTTTTCATTATAAGTAACACGGCTTCATCATCCTAATTAAAGGGAATTTTAATTTTTTTGTATCTATTAAAATAAACCGCACAACACTATCAATCGAATGCCAGGAATGAACTGACGCCTGGCACTCAGCGCAACCCGCCGGCACTACTCAGCGGCCATGCCAGCGGGTTGTTTGTGCGGCAAGACCGGCGACAGGGATACCCGCCGGTAAGCCGGCGGTAATACCGGCGGCCGAGCCGTCGGTACTGCCGCCGGCACTGTGTGTAGTAATAGAGCTAAGCAGTAGTAGCTTGCACAGTAGTAGCGTTTTTTGGTGTAACTAATAGGTGACAAAGTAACAGAACACGGGATAGATTGTTGCATTCTAGCGTGAAAAGTACCATTTTCAAATTGAAATAACTCCGATCTCCCACATAATATTGTAATGAGGTATGTTGTAAACTAAGACAATTTGTAGCTAATATTGCTATCCTGAAAAATCGGATTCCCTCCAAAATAAAGCTAATATTATACAATTCGCTGGCTGAATCACATATTATGTATGGGTAGAGTAGCTATGGTCGCACATTTAAAACATTTCTCGGACAAATATATGAACTACAAAAAAAAATCCTCCAAAATATAGTACCTTCTAACATGATGTTTAATGACGATAATGAACTATTTAAGTACTGTAAGGGATCGTCCTAATAGAACGCGAACCGCGCGAGTAAGCGATACGACCATCGCCTGCTCGCGCGATGGCAAAAACTGGGTGTCCTATCATAACGCGAATTGACGACATGGACGTGGAGGGTGGCGGGCGCGGTGTTGCGCGAATTTCTTTTGGCACTAGTTTAACGCGGCGGTAATATATTTCGATTTTGGTCAATAAAATTGATGACATTGGCAGTAAAGTTTGGGCAGTATAGTAAATGAAAACGATCAGTAATGAATATATTTTTCGGCAGTAAAATAATTAAATGGGCAGTTAATAGTGGGCAGCTAAAAAGTTGCAATTGGTCGGTAACTTGTGAGCAGCAACTTGAGGGCGGTAACTTGAAGGGTTAAAATAAAGATTTAATAGGGCAAACGAAATTTAAAACTTACTGTTACCTACCACACCTTCACGTTTTAGTGTTCGTCGCCAAATAACGCGTTTTTACATAACTTTTTGGTATGCCATTCTATAATTTTTACTGCCCACTTAATTTAAGCCTACACGATTATTATTATTGTATAAATTGAATTATGTCACAGATGTCGTTGTCCTTCCGAACGAATAAAATCATACCAACCTAACCTAACCGAACCAAAGACCATTAACAATGAGATTTTTGTCAAATTGTTTACATTGTTTAAAAATATTAATTTAACTGCCCACATTAACTGCGTATAATAACTGACCAATTAGTTTTAAATTACTGCTCATGTATTACTGCCCAGTTACTTATTGAACTGCTCCTTTTATGATAAAATTACCGGCACTTTGTATTTTTAGTACTGCTCATATTTTACTGCCACACTTTTTATTTTACTGCCCAGAAAATATTTTACTGCCCAACTCATTATTTCCACTGCTCAATGTAACTGCTAGGATTTTTAAGTTACTGACCACTTTAATTGGTGCCATTTCTATTAGGACATCCATTCGAATTCAATGTCTGATCGCGCGTTCGTACGAACTAAGTTCGCGCGATTAGATTTTCAAACATTTTAGTCGCGTGATCGTGTCGTACCGGTGTCAGTTAGGACAACTATGCGAGTTCAATATGTTTGATCGCGCGTTCGTACGAGTAAAATTCGCGCGAATCGCGCATTCGCGTTCTATTAGGACGATCCATCGTCCTATTACACTTATTACATTTTAGCATTAATAATTTATTGCACCCGGAACAATATGGTTTTACCAAAGGTCGTAATACAACTGACGCTGGTGCTAGGCTCTTAAAGCATGTTTTTGAGGCGTGAGAATCGTCACAAAATGCTATTGGCGTATTTTGTGACCTTTCTAAAGCTTTTGATTGTGTTGAACACGAAACTTTGCTGCTAAAACTTGGTCATTACGGCATAAAAGACAAAGCTTCTAGGTTAATTGCGTCTTACTTAAGGGATAGGATACAAAAAGTTAGTATTAACGATACTAAATCAATGGGATCACCGGCTATTATGGGTGTACCACAGGGCTCTATTTTAGGCCCTTTCCTTTTTTTAGTTTACATTAACGATTTACCAAATCATGTGAAGAATCATGCAAACATTGTACTTTTTGCAGATGATACTTCTTTGATTTTTAAGACGAATAGAAATAAAAACAATTTTGACGATGTAAATAGTGCATTGTCACATGTATCACATTAGTTCACAATTAATAATTTACTTTTAAATTCACGTGAAGTCACGTGAGTCTTTGCGTGATAAAGGGGTTTGAACCTTTGTGGCTTAGTGTCCGGCCGACATTTTGTTTTTTCTTTCAAAATGGCGTCGCGCGTTAATTCATACAAATATTGATAGAGGACACTTATACGAACCAAAAATGTAAGGTACAACATATCCAAAAGTGTCACGTTACAGAGTTATTTGCAATAAAAGATCGATGGTAAGTACTTTAATTACCTTGTAAAAACAACGTCTTGAAAGCTTCTACGCACAACTTAGTTGGCCGTGGCTAGTTTTAGTCAAGGTTTAACTTGTTAACAAACAAAAAAATACATGTAGGTATATTTATTATAATAATGGAAAATAATTATTTACAATCGACGCTCACAATGTTGTAGCAATGTGATAATTCAATACTTTATTCACCAAATATTTATCTTAAGTGGCAAAATAAAATAAACATGCTTACGGTTAGAAAAATACAACTATAAATTGTTATGTTTTTGTAAACATCTAAACCAAGGAACATAATAATATGATCTCGAAGAATTGAGAACCTCCTCTATTTTTGAAGCCCGCGGGTGAAGTTGCGAGCAGCATATTTAAAAATATGTTGCAGAACGATGTCTGCCGGGTCAGCTAGTAGGTACATAAATAAATCTCAATCATCTTCATGCAATCATTAGTCTCCGTAAATTATATGTCGATCAGAGCAATGACTATGGTTAGGAAAAAACTGTCCGTTTTTTTTAATAACTCCGTAACGTGACATTTAAGGATATGTTGACCCTTATACTTTTTTGTATGTATAAGTGTCCTCTATCAATATATATAGGAATTATCGTACGACGCCATTTTGAAGAAAAAACAAAATGGCGGCCGGACACTAAGCCAGGCTCCATACAAAAATGTTCAATCCCCTTTAAAGAAATAGGGATTCTTACGGTAGCCTCTCAGTATATATACAGTAATTTAATTTTCATTAGAAATAATATAAGTGAATACAAACTTATTTGTGATGTTAGTGATCGACAGACTAGAAGAATGTATGATTTAGTTAAGTCTTCGTACCGTCTTAGAAAAGTGCAGGGGTCTTTTATTGGACTTGGTATAGAATTTTATAACAAGGTCCCAAAATTAATACGTGACTTACCTGTACATTTAATTTTATTCAAGAAGCGTGTAAAAGCCCAACTTATTGATAAGGGTTACTATAGTGTAGATGATTATGTCAATGACAAAGACGCTTGGAAATGAACAGCTCTGCTACCAGTTCCGCTCAGGTTATAGATATACATTTTGTAATGATAATAATTATTTACTGTAACTACTTTTTGTTTAAAAAGATGTGCTTCTTTCCCCTTTCTTCTCCTCCATATTATAGCACCTTTACGAAACGGGGGTAGATTAAAAAAAAATGTTTGACGTGCATAAGTGTATCATTGATACCTACATGAATAAATGATTTTGAATTTTGAATTTTGAATAGACGTAGCGATCTCATACATTTGCGACTAAATAAGTGGCACCCAAAAATTGGTGTTGTGTACAATTGGGTTGCGTAGCGACGTAAGAATTTATGCACACGACGATAAAAAAAAGTGTTGCCAGCCTTGTGCAAAATATTCCAATAACTAATGATAATTTATAATGAAGAAAATAATTATCTTATACCTATTATAATTTTTGATCGTGCAAGTTCTTTTATTTTGAGTTTCTCCAAACTAAAATATTATTATAAAATTTTAATTATAATACATATAGTGTAATAAACAAATTTATTCTAAATAAAATGGCGAATATTATACATTTTGTCTACACATTTTACAATCACCCAAGACTATCACTGTTTCTATTATATTAGGTAGATATGTATAAGTACTGCTTGTTTGTTTGTACGAAATGAAACAGAGTTTTGCTTGAAAGTAAACACCATTTAATATTGTTGTAATGAAAATATTTCCCAAGTTACAACAAAATACAAAATCGATCATGGAAATAGTAATAATGGAGGGTTGGCAGCTAACCATCCCTAAAAACTGGGTGTTCTATCATCGCGCGAATTGACGACGCGAGCGAACGAGCGACCGTGGACCGTGGAGGGTTGCGGGCGCAGTGTTGCGTGAATTTCTATTAGGACATCCATTCGAATTCAATGTGTCTGATCGCGCCTTCGTACGAACTAAGTTCGCGCGATTAGATTTTCAAACATTTTAGTCGCGTGAAAGAAAACTTTTTTAATAAACAATTAAGAGTGGAAATCAAACATCCTGTATGTACACGTGCCGTCGCACAAAATAAGTTGCTTACTACGCGCGCGAACAATACGTACGGCGAACGAACAGCTGTGTACCTAGTTCCTCGTCTTATTAATGATTTACCTAAGGACTTGCGTAAAGATCTTAATGCTAAAAATATTAAATTTAAACTTAAATACTATTTTATGATGTAGATTGTTGTGAACTTACTTGTAGCATTAGGTTATAAGCCTATAAATGGATTCTTTAATGCTATATTGTTTAAAATGTTTATTTGTTTTTTGTAAACGATAAATAAATAAAAAAAACAATTTTTATTAAACATAATGGGGAGTTAATTTGCTATTTTTAGGGTTCCGTACCTAAAAGGTAAAAACGGAACCCTATTACTAAGCCTCCGCTGTCTGTCTGTCTGTCTGTCCATCTGTCCGTCTGTCCGTCCGTCCGTCCGTCCGTCCGTCCGTCCGTCCGTCTGTCCGTCCGTCTGTCTGTCTGTCTATCTGACTGTCTGTCACCAGATAGCTAGAAAGCTGAAATTTTCACAAGTTATGTATATCTGTTGCTGCTATAACAACAAATACTAAAAATAAAAAAATGAAAATATTAAGGGGGGTCCCCATACAATAAACGTGTATTTTTTCGTATCTTTTGCTCAATATTAATAACGACAACAGTTAGACGCTTCAAATTTTCACAGAATGTATAGTTGTATGTTACCTTTTAAAAAAAATAATAAAAAAAAATAATGTATATCTTAAAGGGGGACTCCCATACAACAAACGTAATTTTTAAGCAATTATTTCTCGATCTTAATAAATAGGTAAAAACTTTTATATTTAGAAAAAGAAAGTATTTATGAATATGACGATGATGACACGGAACCCTTCATGCGCGAGTCCGACTCGCACTTGACAGATTATTTACAATTGATTTCGTTAAGACGCATCATGGCTCTATTTCCATACAAAAAAAAAACATTCCCCTTTATCCCGCAAATATTCTCGTGGCTTCATCTTATAAATGGCCCTAACAGCTCTTTTCTATAAAACAAATATTTAATCTATACCAGCTCCTTTACCCCACAACAATATGCCATAGGACTTAAGACATCCACACATGCCGCCGGCTTACGCCGTGTGTCTGTATGTGAAAGTCTGTCATTTTATTATAAATACGAAATGTAATACTACACAACACTACCACGGACATGCCGCCGGCTATGTGTGGATGCATCTTTATAGTGCACTAGCTGTTGCCCTCAGCTTCGCCTTAATTTTTCCTTGTAGAATAGTCTACCGGGATCCGGCAGTAATAGAAACGATTAATTTGATAGAGATATAAATAACGTCACTCATTTGATTAATCGGACACTGGGCACTGCCTAATATCATGCTTCTAAAATTTCTTATACTTATTACCTACACTCAATTACCTACTCTGTACTCACCAGACCGCGCCACTCGTAAGCTAACTATACATACTGATAGAATATGGCAAAATTAATGTGACACCGAAGTTAAACAACAATTAAACACTCGTACAGTTTATTTTAATCGCATCTACACTTGTTTAACACTTGTTATATCGCAGTTACAATGAAATCCAACTCGCCGCCATCACATCATAAGACCGAATGTCCCAATGACAGCAATGAACGCACGTGGCTATCATTGTGACATTTGCTTGATCTCTCCATCGACAAAGCAGAAAATAATGTCTATATAATTATGTTACGTTATTATTTATATTATAATACAATACTTTCAACTATGTGTGTAATAATTGGGTGAAAATTATTTAAAATGACCAATTCGACATTTTGACCTCAAACTTACTAAATCATTCAGCATTGATACATGTACAATTTACATTAACTATGCAAGCAGAATATATTATAAATACTTCATTTACTTATTTTCTTTTTGTTTAGTCAAATATACTCATACAGACTACAAAAGATGCACAATGTCAAAAAGACTAATAAAGATTATCAACATCTCATAATATTTTAATCATACTTTATCTGCACCTGACCCCTCGCCGCCAAGTCAAGAGCTCGTCTGGCTACAGGACTCAACGACCGTGTCAGACTTCCAGATAGTCATATCTCGTAATCATAATAATATTTCCATCTGCACCTGACCCCTCACCGCCAAGTCAAGAGCTCATCTAACTACAGGACTCAACGATCGTGCCAGACTTCCAGATACCAACGTCCTATAATCATTATCTGCACCTGACCCCTCGCCGCTAAGTCTAGAGCTCATCTGGCTGTAGGACTCTACGAACGTGTCACACTTCCAGATATTTCAACCAATTAAGACCAAATATTCATAGCTCATACAATTTCATAATAATACTGTTTATCTAAAGCATTCAAAGTACTTTTATTAACCGATTTCAAAAAAGAAAGAGGTCATCAATTCTACATGTATGTATGTAATATTATTGAAACTGCGAAATTTTTACATAGGACTATCTAGAATGGCTTTCTAAACAAATATACAAATTTTCATAGATGTATGTATGTATGTATGTATGTGGGTATGTTTGTTTGTTTGTCCAAGCGTAGCTCCGAAACGACTTATCGGATTTGGACCATTCTTTTTTTATTCGACTACACTTACTCCAAATTAGGGAACAGTATAATTTTTATTCAAATCGGTTCAGTAGTTTCTGAGATATGGAGTAAAACGTGTGACAGCATAGCCTAATATTACGAGCTACAGGTATGGTGTCAAGGAGAAAATGTCTTAAAACCCTGGTCAAATTGCAGTGTGCATAAAAAAACATCGAATTTCCAAAAAAAAAAATTCTCATACGGACCAATATGGTCCGAATTATATGTACGAGTTAGCGTGTTATCCAAGGGATAACTGCTTTGATCATTCATCATCATTCATCATTGCAACCCATAACTGTCCCACTGCTGGGCTCGGGTCTCCTCTCACAGTGTGAGGGGTACAGGCCATAGTCCACCACGCTGGCCTAGTGCGGATTGGCAGACTTCACACACCTTTTGAGAACTTTATGGAGAACTCTCAGGTGTGCAGGTTTCCTCACGATGTTTTTCCTTCACCGTAGCAAGTGATAATTAGTATCTAATACGCACATAACTTTTTAAATTAGAGCTGCTTCAACTGCTTTGAACCTTATTCAAATTCTAGGTAGCATATAATTAATCACAATAGCCATAAAATATTCTTCTTTTTAGTTAAAAGTGTAAACTAAAAAGTATGAAATGAAATTATAATTTAAAAAAATTAAACCAATTTCAAAAACTGAATAGTACAAAATAACGGATTAGGGACATAGAATTTCTTTTGAGGTCGGTGGCAATATAGGTATCATAGTAAAACCACACCGACCTCAAAAGAAATTCTATGTCCCTAATCCGTTATTTTGTACTTTTCAGTTTTTGAAATTGGTTTAATGTTTTTAAATTATAATTTTATGTAAATAAACTATCTAACATACCGCATTTGTTTTACTTTTCAATAATATTAATAACTAATCGTACACATGGCATTTTTAATTCTCCTATACCTTTCTCATCATCATCATTATCTGAAGAATCACTCTGTTGTCTAGAAATAGTGATCCAAGGCTGTATACGATCAACGGACCAAACGTTTGTATACTTCCCTCTAGTAATTTTTGAGCCGGGTATACTGGAGACTTCATATCGATCATTTCCTAAAACACCGGTAATTTTAAACGGACCCATATATTTTGGTAGTAGTTTACGACTTTTTCCGTCATTCGACGGTGTGCTTTTTAGTATTTTCACAAGATCTCCTATTTGATAGACTTTGGCTACTTTTCTTTTCTTATCAAATCTATGTTTTTGTTGTTCTTGATCTTTATCTATGTGTGCGTTAATTTCCTGTCTTATTGTATCAACAGATTTGTCATTTTGCCGAGTTTCCATCAAAGTATCACCTAACCTGTCTTACCCTTTACTCAGTGGACGTTTACAGAATAGTGCTTCCGCTGGTGTTTTACCGATTCCCTTGTTGAGTGTATTATTTAAGCCCCATTGTATTTTACCTATGTTTTGATCCCATTTATTTTCATTCATATTATCGGAATAAGCTCTAAGACTGTCCAAAATGGTACGATTGTACCGCTCAACCTGATCATTCGCACGAGGAGCGGAAACAGCGTTAAGAATATGTATTATCTTAAATTCCACACAAAAGCGTTTGAATTCCTGCGAGGTAAAACAAGACCCACGGTCAGATACCAATCGGGATGGGTTTCCAAAAGTAGAACAAACATCTTTTAGAATCTTAATCGCGGTGCCTGATTTTGTGTTACGAACTGATTTAATTAAGCAAAATTTAGTATAACCGTCTATAATTAATAAAATATACTGATTACCGGAAGAACTCCTTACAAAAGGTCCTAAATGGTCCACATGGATTGTATGGAACGGTATTTCAATTTTAGGAATACTATGTAAATATCCTTCTTTTGGGCCAGCTGGTTCTTTACCGAAAGCACAATGCAAGCACGATTTAACATATTTAGTTATGAACTTTTTCATTTTCGAAAACCAAAAAATCCTTCTTTATCTTTTCAAGAGTTTTATCCACGGAAAAATGACCAATGTCGTCATGGTTCCGTTGGCAAATTTGCCATCTAGCGTCTTTAGGGATTACCAATTTAAGGTCGTCTCCGACTTTTCGATATAAACGGTTATTTTTAACTACAAAATTCTGTTTTATATCAACCAATTCTTTATACCGAGGGTCGTCGAGAGCAGATCGAATATGAATGATTTTGGGGTCAGTCAACTGTAGGCTAAGCAACCAATCATCCTGAGAAATATGAAGTACGCGTGTAAGGTGCTCACTTTTATCCTGATCATTGGCACAAGGCAACGGATTCCTACTGAGGGCATCTACGTGCTGCATCGCCTGCCCTGGCCTATATTCAATGGAGTAGTCGTATTCTTGCAATGCTATCCACCAGCGAGCTACGCGTGGTATTATATCATTTTTCGCGAAAGTGGACCGCAGTGCACTGCAGTCAGTGATGATGGTAAAAGGCTTTCCTAATAAATATACTCTAAATCGACTTAATGAGGCAATCACAGCTGGAGTCTCCAGTTCATATGCATGTAGTTTTTCTTCATCTATTGTAGTTTTTCTACTGAAATATGCGATTGTTTTCAAACTCGAGTTAGTGAATTCTTTTTGAAATAAAATGCTACCTAGTCCCACTTTCGACGCATCACAATGTAGTTCTGTTATAAAGTTCGGATTATAAATTGATAGAATAGGGCGTTTAGTTAATTTTTCTTTTAATTTGGAAAAAGCCTCTCGCTGTGATTGTTCTCATTTCCAAGGAATGTTTTGTCTTGTCAGGTCAGTTAATGGTCTGGCTATAATCGCAAAATTTTCAATAAATTTTCTCAAATAGCTTGCCAGTCCCATGAACTGGCGAACTTCATGGACATTTTTTGGCTCTAAGGTGCGGGTGGTAAGACATCTGTACAGCGTAGCTACCTACTGCGCTAAGCATTTGTCGTGTAGTATGCAACGTTGCACTTTCATTCAATCATCAATATTTTACATAAAATAAATCAGTGTACAAGCAGCACTCGTCCGGGACGTTT
>LGAG01000146.1:21290-38898 GCA_001278395.1 Lerema accius
AAGAAAGAAACTGATTCGTAAGCTACCTACCAAACTTTTAATTTTTGTAGGTATGTAATGGCTAAATAAACCAAAGGAGACGTAAATTTACGACGAATAATGGTTCAAGGCAAAGACAGGTTGATTACAAGTATACAAGAATATAACAAATTGTAATACCTATAATTATCTTTATAAAAAATCCCGATATACCTACCTAATACCTCATTACGTAATTGATGATAAAAAGTATTATTTTAAATGTATCTGATTTATCACTTTGTACACGACGTAATTGATTACATAATTATATTATAGCTAATAATTTATATTTCATGAGTGATATTGAAGAATGAAACAGAAAAACAATTTATTCTACGTAGAGCAGCAGTAGGTACCTAAAGCAAAAATAAAACAAATGAGAATATATGACATGAATAATATGTTAATGATTATGTTAACAGGTTAATTTTTTTTATAAAAAAAAAATTAAAGCACTTAATATTAATTAAGTACGTTTACTTAGGTCGTAAAATAACTTCAAAATGACGGCACTTCTCCCTCCACCACGCGCGATTTTTTATAGTTGTTGCTTATTTTAATCAGTTCTTTGATCCTTTAGCTATCCAGTGGTAGATACAAATTAATTTTGAATATAGACGATAAATTTTAAACTACAACGTTCAACTGTATTCCCTGATTTTATTATCATTAGGGTTTTAGAATTGTCCCCGTATGGTAGCAATTTAAAAATGTCTTCACGTTAATAGTTAAGTAAAACTAGTAGGTAATCTTTAAAAGATAAAAAAACAGACTATTATTATTAAACATTATTTTTGAGTGTTGGAGGGCGCCGTAAAAATAACAGGTACTTAAATTAATAAATGATTCAACAACTCATTAAAATATGAAATTCGTCAAGCCGAATGTAAAGCGTGCCAAATAATTGGACATACGTACATACGCTCGATAATCAATTACCCTCTTTCTAGCGTAGTCGGGTAAATTCAATTATTATCATTGACGTCATAGTTTTTGGTAGTGCCATTATACCCGTTGGATACTGTATTATAATTTCAACATATTTGTTGTCGGTTCCATGGTGTAATGGTTAGCACTCTGGACTTTGAATCCAGCGATCCGAGTTCAAATCTCGGTGGAACCTTCACTTTACAAGTAGCACGAAATTGTTTTTTTTTTGGTATTCATTTGCAATTACTATGCTTGATAGCCTTTTTGTTAGTTTTTTTATATTGCTACAGTAAAATTTTTCAAATATTTTATTATATTTTTTTTCTTTTCTTAAAGGTATATGTATAACAGCTTAATTTATATGAACACTCCCAAAAAAAATATATAAAAAAAACTTTCTTACCAGCGAATAGTTCTGTATTAGGTATAACACAAAATGACAAATTAATAACTAGGATCATTATTAAGTATCTGAATTTAATTTATTACAGAGACCTGGATTACCAATATAATAACACGAGCTGTTGCCCGCAGCTTTGCTTGCGGAAATTATAGTTTTGTGATGATATTTACCCCCTTAAGGGTTGATTTAAATCAACAACACATTTATTTGGATAAAGATTAATATTATTATGTTGGTACAACTCTAACAAATAATTGGTAATAATGCATTAATTTCGACCAAATTTGATTACCATAAAAATGTTTCTAGTGAGTTAATCTTAAAAGATAGACATATACTGTCGCGGACATTTTTTTAGATCATTTAAAGCGGAATAATTCTTCCATGCATATTTTTTTGATATCTTGAACCGTTTTCGCAGCGCACGCAACGGAAGCCCTCAAAGATGAATAATTTTCCCCGTTTTATCCACATTTTCCATTATTTCTTCGCTCCTATACATCATAGCGTGATGTTATATAGCCTATAAGTTGCCTCGATACATGGTCTATTCAACACAAAAAGAATTTTTCAAATCGGTCCAGTAGTTCCTGAGATTAGCGCGTTCAAACAAACAAACAAACAAACAAACAAACAAACAAACTCTTTAGCTTTATAATATTAATATAGATTAGAAATATTTTAAAACATCACAATTTTTTGTCATAATAAATACTTAGCGATAAGTACCCGTATATTTTCTTATTCCTTAAATCTTGATATTACATTTTATTTTTCATATATTACTTTAGTTTTCAAATAACAGATGTCGCTACTGTCTATGTTTTTTTATAACAAGTGTGTTTATCGTAATAATAGTGCTATGTAATAAATTAAAAGTTCTTATAGTGTCGTCACGTACGTCTGTCTGTACGTTCGTCCATCCTGGGTCTAGTTCAGAGACCCTTAATGTTAGGAAGCTGTTATTTGGCATGTTTGTAGCGTACCTACATGATGGGTTTTAGGATTACTTTCATCCCGGTTTACAGTTTCATTCTTCCAGAATTAAATTTTAAAGATTTAGAATCAAACTTGATAGTTTATTTTTTACAATATAACTCTGTCTCTTTTCTTTTCCGTTGATATAGGTAGGCAAGAGTAAGAATCATAGAACCAAAAAAGTTAGTATTACAGAAACAGGTCTAGCCGTAATGCTAAGTATACCCCTAACTGGAAAACACATTAATCACCGCGTAGACAGAGGCGTAACGACACACCCACGTGAATTAACTGATTAGTTTAATAAAAAAAATACCAACTCTTTCTCTGTCAGTACTTGGTAGTGCGCCAAGGGACGTGTGGCGTGTTGAAATCCAAATGGACGAGTTACTGTTACACTGAGTTAACGTTATGGAACTGACGGTTAACAATTCTATTTTAACTGACCGTTATTTCTGCCAGTAAGCTGCAATAATAAGTTATTGAAAGTAGTAAATTCTTGTAATATGATGCAGCAATATAAGGACAATTTCCTCTTACATAGCGACGTCAGAAATATCAACGCAATGCTGACCGAAGATCAGGTATAAGGATAACACTCGAGATGTAGCATAATTAAAGGTAAATAAAGGCTTTTTGAAAAATAAATATGATGTTTTGTTTATTTATTTTTCTGTCTCTGTTTCATAGGATCATATTCTAAACCCTAGTTGAGTATTATTAGGTACTCTTATTAACGAATTGAAATAAAGATTTGAATGGTTGGTATTGTTACTGAATCTATTTTATGGGATTACTAAATTAATTGCATTTAAAAAATTACTATCCTACTCTGAGGATTATACTTCTTGACATCTTGGAATAAAGAAAATGTATGAGAAATATTGCCTCACACAATCTACAGCACTCATAGTTGTTAAGCAGTGAACCACGGTTTGCGTTGTAACCGTTAGTTAGTTTTAATCAGCAGATTAATTACGCCTCGTTAATTCCAGTAAAACCGGCCGTAACCCTTCCGATTGCAAGTGCGATGTTTATCTGTCCGTCCGTACGTCCACATTACCTGTGAATTATTATTTCTGATTAATAAATTGTGACTCCCCTAAGGAAAGGCGGCAAAGTCTAACACGCTCTCCTCAATTAGGGAATTTGATGCTTTTTCATTAAATTCTAGTATGCCCTCGGGACTGCCTTGCCTTTAGTAGGTTATCGGGCTTCACCTGTTAAGGTTAATTTTAGGCGGGGTTCATGACTCGATTGAGTGACGTGAATTGGGTGGATTTTAATTATTTTAAAAACGATGTTTTGTGCGCCTTTTGCGATTCTAATTGCGCGGTGTCTATGGCTCGGTTTTAGGTATAAAACATCGGGTTTAATAGTAATGACAGTTATGGCTCAATTAGTTAGAATTGAAATTAATATGAGTAAAATAAAAATGTTAATTTAAAATTATTTAAAAGTAAACTACTTACCTAATCTTTTTTTTTGGAATCGTGTTGTTTTTTTACAATCCTTTAGATGCAACAACTTTTTCTTTCCTTTTCCTCTACAAGTGATTCAGAAAGGCAAAGATTACAGCAATTAATAATCGCTCTTAAAAAGAAAATCATAAGTGTAAAATCAGTCTTTGACTATAATGGTTACCTCATAAATTACATTTATTTTTAAGTAAGCTTAATAAAATGAGTTTTCTAGATCTTTAAGATATTTTTGAACTTTTGTATTACCAAGCTTATAAAGCACAAATTTGCAGTACTATCCAATCGGTTCCATGGTGTAATGGTTAGCACTCTGGACTCTGAATCCAGCGATCCGAGTTCAAATCTCGGTGGAACCTGACTTTTTTTAACTATTTCTATTATTTCTAAAAATAACATCTTTATCCATGTTTTATTGTTTAATTATTTTACAATGAACTTACAACTAATTATGTTTTAAATCGAAATTGATAAGATTACGGGGATTTTTTATCATCATAATGGAGAAGGAATCCAAAACAAATCTGTCGGTAACCTACTAATTTTATTCAATATAAATAGGTAGGTACTTTTAGGTATCTATACTAAAGAAAATAATGAACGCGATTTTGGTTACTTAGCATAATTTATTACGTTGTGATTGCAGATAGGTATATCTAATTCGATCTAATAATTGGATTTTTTTTCACCTATAATACCTACCTACTTATTACCTTGACACTTTGGTGTGTAGAAGTAAGTACCTACTCAAATATTACAGGGTTACTTTTTCGTGTAATTAAGAACGTAAAGTTGATATCTAATTAATTAATATAAACTACGAAACGTATATATTACATACGCCATTATATACAATGAGAAACATTTCTATGTGCAAGAAAAATATACCCACAGACAAGTAAGTACATGTACTACATATACCTACCTAAGTGGAAAGCTAGCGCGATATTTGGGGAAGTGGCGAAACGGTCCCCAGTGTTGCCAGTTTATCCCTCATTGTAACTCGATAAGATATTTATTGGGGAGCATTGGAAAATAAAATGGCTCCTTGGCGGTTACTCCACGTCGCCATAACCAGTCCAACCGTATTCTACATTTTTATTTTGTCAATATTTAATGCGATGCCCAGAAAGATGTGTGCTACACACTGGGATGTTTCCGTGGGTTGTATCTCGAGATATTGAGGTCGCTTTTGAGGTCAGTTTTTTAATGAATAGAGTGTTGGTCAAGTCACCATCAAAAAGTAGTAGTATAATGTGTTGGTGTCACGGAGGGTCATGTGTCTACAACCTGTAAAAATACTTAGTAAACCACAAATGAGCTATTATTTCCAATAACTCATCTATACCTATACAACTTATTTATAGAAAAACATAATTTAGTTTTTTTTTTTTTCAATACTACTGAAGATTCTCCTTAGGGAGATCAGCTATATCCCCAAAGGAACTCGTTGGAAAGGTCCATGCTGGAAGATTATCTATTCTCACCACAAAAGTAAGGTTAATAGAATATTATTATCTCCATTACTCGTGGTACACTTTGTTGGACTTGGATTGGACTGATGTACAGCATCTGATCTTTTTGAATATTATAATGTAGGTCTCAAGGCAAGCGGGTTCTTTTTACTTAATGCACTTTTACCATTCAATATTTATTATCATATAGGATTCTGATGTGTTCCGGGATCTCGGGCTATTGATAATTTCTGTCGTTTATGGCATTCTGCAGAATTGCTTTTCTTATACAAACGATGTATTACTGCGATCTTCTTGTACATATCTTGAGATATATCTTAAGAAATATGTATCTGTCCTACCCCACTGTGTCACATCCGCTGCATACATTTACGGCGATCGCTTAGCAACCGGTATAAAATATTGTTCGTCGCCAATATCCGAACTGGGAGTACTAGCTACGGAGATAAAGATACTCTGTAATGGATTCTGCTAAGGTCAGATAAACGAGAATGGTGTCACATCAATGTTAACTTATTGATTCTAGACATGGTTAACAAATCTAGATTTATATATGAGTAGGTACCTATTAACGCGTGAGAAATATAGCGTTATTGGGAGTTTCATAATAATCACATAACATAATTAAATACACAGGGCTTTATCTACCCTTTCCAATTTATGAACTCCTTTAAATCCCTTTGTTCTTCGCTGCATAATCTCTCATAATAATATTTCTTATAAGTTACACATTGTATGTCATTACTATTTCGAGATTATTTGCTCGTACAATTAAAATCGAACTTTTCTTGGTAAGCTCTTGATTTCTAATCATACTTTAGAACGGTTGTAAGGTAGAAAACCTGCTATGCTTATATTGGTTTTGATGTCTATATTAGAAAGCCATTTAAAAAGCCTATCAGGTACCCTAGTTTTTTGGGTCCATCAACGTACCTATTGGTGTATTCCTTGTTATAAATCTATCTGTATTTTAGTACGGTAGTAGGATTAAAAATTTGTCTGGCTTATATCCCTGCTTGCATCACCATTCACCAACCGATTACTTCTGTCGGTCTCCATATTGGAAAGCCAATTAAAAAGCTGACAGGTAGTTTCTTCTCCATCAACCTATCGGTGTAACCCTCGTTACAGATGTCTGGCAACTAAAATGTAGTCACAATTTTTGATCCTATAGTTACAACAAGATTTTTATTTATGCACAAGCTGTCAAGCATTCCCTTGTTACTTTGATATGGGTTTGAAATCTCTATCGATTATAAAGTCTGTTCTAACCGCTATGGATACATACACTAATACAATACTCCTTAGACAATAGATTAAACATCTGTATATGTATATGAAATAAACGTTTTTGAAGCGAGGCTTAATGTAAGAATCAAACATTCGTCATCGGTTCCATGGTGTAATGGTTAGCACTCTGGACTTTGAATCCAGCGATCCGAGTTCAAATCTCGGTGGAACCTGATATTTTGATGAATAAGATACTTATATTCAAAATTGAATAGATTAGTTTGTTAATAATAGACTACAAAATATGTAGGTAACTACAAAACTGAGTACTAGAAACATATGAGGTCAACCTCAATGGTTCATGTAACAGTAGCAGCCACGGGGGATTCACCGTGAGTATTGACAACGTCACGTTTGAGGTCGTTATCATTGTTAAATGATTTCACAAGGAAATTATAAAAACGCCCAAGAACTAGAGAAGGAAAAAAACTGATTTTGTTTTGCCGTATTTTAAACATGCCAATATTGGGAAAGAGGCGTATTTAATGATTATTTTGACATTTATCATGGTAAAAGTCTTTCTATCTATTTACTTCTTTGAAATACTAAAAAGTTTTGGCACATATTTTTACTTTGGTTCTTCCTACTACTTCTTCCTAAGAAAGACGTTCAACGTGATTTTGAACCATGGAACCGATTATTTGTAGTGATAGAGTTTTAAACCGCAAATCAAAATATGTTGGTGAAGTTATCAAAATATCAGGTTCCACCGAGATTTGAACTCGGATCGCTGGATTCAAAGTCCAGAGTGCTAACCATTACACCATGGAACCGATGATCAATGATAACTATATTGAATAGAGTGTTTAAAGCTAGCCAATCACGACAGCACATTTACACAGCTGCGACCAAATTAAAATAGAGTTGTAATGTTTTAATGAGTAAGTACAATGTTTAGTGACAGGTGTAAAAATTAAGGTATAGTTACGAAACTTTGAAGTGTTCTATACTGCTGAATATACTGTATGAAAATATCCGTTTTAGAAAGAGATTCATTATCAGTAAAGAATAAAGAGAGAAGAAAGAAAGCAGCTGCTAAACATGTTATTACCCGACTACGACGAAGTCAAAAAGGGTTATGATTTTGACCGGTATTTATGTATGTATGTATGTTCATCTGTTCCCTCCTAACTCCTAAACTGGTCATAATTTGATGAGTGAGGTATCATTAGAAGCGTCTCGTTATTCCGCTGGTTATAGGCAACATAAAATTATTTTGTTATTTTGTTTTTCATAACCAATCAAGCAACGATCTCATCCTGGCTACTTAGGGCTTCGTAGTAAAAGATGCAAAAAAGGAAAAGGTAGGGTAATTTATAGGTGAAAAAAGATAGAGGAAAGATATATAGCAAAAACGTAGAAGTTCAAGAAAGGGGGAAAGAAACCAATTGGAGAATGTTTGAAGATACAGCGTTTGGACCTTTAAAAGAATTTAAAGAACCAACAGACAAGATGTAGAAGAGAATAGAGTACCAAAAGCGGTAGCTTACTTAACGATAGGTTACGAAAAGGTAGTTTACGTAAATGTTACTTACCAGGTAGCTTAAGTAGGGGTAGTTTACATAACAGACATAACGTATCAGATAGGGTACGTAAAGGTAGAATACGTAAATGTAATGTATCAGATAGGGTACGTAAAGCTAGATCACGTAAACGTAACGTATCAGATAGGGTACGTAAAGGTAGGTAGTTTACGCAATAGTATTGTACCAGGTAGGCTACGTAAAGGACTTGGTAAGTATTTAGAAGTAGTGATATTTGAAGGAGTAATTATAAAAAAAAAACTACCAACCATACTGCATGTGGCTAACACACATGGATTTTATTATCGTACGAGGAAGGAACCCCAAAGGTAGAGATGAACTTTCAAATTCAGATCTCATTCGAACTGAATATTTAATGTAGCGAGTTGTTCAACTAACCATCTGTCTTGTCGTGCAATATGCTGTCAGTGACGCGGGACAAATCGTTTTGTTTTTCGACTGTCGTTTAACAGAATAAAGGTTTGTTTTTACGAGAACAGAATGCTATACATATTATGGGTACGAATAGGTATCTACTGTTACAATGAACGTAATGTTTATTATCGACGTATTAGGTATTCAATATCCAAGTGTAAGGAATGGCATAGAATTGTTCAAATGGGATATTACAAATATACAGGCCTTCAGAAGACCTTTGATAATAATACTTTTTGAATTAATCTTTGCTTCAGCTGTTAAAACCTGCTAGCTAAGTTTGGAAGGTGATATTATAAAGGTTTTCGAATGGAGGGCCGCCATATTATTTATCAGAAATCCGATTTCACCTAGAACGCCATTAAGGACAGAACGCAAATTTTTAATTTAAAAATGATAAAATTGAGTCTCAATTGGGTCTCGACAAAACAGTTTGGCTTATTTGCAATGTTGTTAAAAACTAAATGGAACATAATACAGAATTGACAATTTTTTTTTATTTGTTTTTTCACAATTTTGTCTCAGTTAAATCGAAATAGTAAAATTAGAATGTGTAAGGGTAATAGTGTTACTCTTAATTAAGCTAGCCGAATCGAGTCTTTGTATGGTTTTTCGGTAGTTCACAGTAATGCTGAGCCAATATGTTGACGCTGTCAACAGATAAATCAGTCAAGGGTTGTCGCTAACCATCCTCGTCTTCTCAGATTGGGTGTGCCACACTTCTTGTCTACTTAAGGACACTTCTGTTTCAATTTTGCCACGTGAACTTCTTTCTATTCATGAACATAATGTTATTTATACTTGTTCAGTAACAAAATAATATTACATAGATGCTAGCGCCACTTGCAGATTATAAAAGAGACTATATTGTTGTCTATGTATTATAATATTATCTGTGTAATAAAGTAGTCGTTGATTGAATGAAACACAAACTGCGTTTTAATATCATTAATCCATTTAAAAACAATAAGTATGCTTATTTAAAAAGTTTTAAAGACTTTGAAACAGTTTACGGCCAGGGATCAGCTATTGGATTATGTTTAAAAAATTAAGGTCATGTACCCGATGTAGAAAACAAACGGTTCAACCAAACTATAAGGGACAAATACTATATTACAGAACTACGACTAAAAGGTGTTCTAGTATTTCAATAAATATTTAAAAAAAAAGGATAATATTAACTACAAAATCAATGTCAAAAAATAGAAGACTTTTAACAGACCAGTCTTTTTTTATAATAAGATATACACACCCTTCTCGTCGACAAGTATTTACGACCAAGACACAGAGAGTACGATGAAAAAAGTTTTCGAACTACCCACTTTTCATTTCAAACGCAATCTACCCGCTGAACAACAAATGATCTTCGGACCTGACTGTTTCTTACACCATTATTTTCCTTCATTCTGTTTGTTTTTCCTCAACAATGAGGAATTGGTAAAGGGTTTGGACTGTTGACTCCGTTTCGCCATTTGTCTATGCAATTTGTTTTTTTTTCTTTTTAATCGTGAGGTAGTACAAGAAAATAGTACGACGTATTTAAATACAAAAATCTGGATTCTATTAAAGAGAACTTTACATTTTTTTATGGGAACAAATACACTTTTCATGTGTTTTTAGAACTATTTTAATAGTTGTTTTAAAATATGAAACTTAGTGGAACGTAAGTTTTTTTTTATTTTATAACGATACTTCGACAAATTCATCGTTCATCACGCAAACAAGGGATAATTTTAATGTCGATTGGGTAGACTCAACATCAACTTATTTACCTACACATTTAACATTTCTAAAATCATAAAAAAATATTTTCCGTAGTAATTTACCACTAAACCCAAGATAGCTAGTACTAACTTAGCAAAAGAATTTTCTAAGCAGAAAACTTTAAGAGATCACCGACACCAACAAGCTATTCTAGCCCTTATAGAGTCCTGGGTTGTTAGAAAATACCTTAAAAATCCTATTAATTTTTCATCCACAACCAAATAGGATGGATTAAGATTCTATAGCGGATAGTAAAACACGGATCCATACGTTACTTATCGAAACAGGCAATATCGAGGATGGGATAAAAAATCCTTTCGTCGTCGGAGCGAGCCATAATGTGATTGCGCTCAGGTGTGTACATGGAGAGTGTATTGCTAGAGGGAACGGAGCGCTAAATTGTTGCTACTGATTGGGTTTTATTAAATGATTTATTTTTAAATTGTTTACCGTTTATTGACGACCTCGTAGCCTAGTTAATTGCTCATTATCTAGGACACTTTTTATTCATAACTAAGAATGCCTAGAGTATAATGCGTTTATGAACAAACTAGTACCTATTGTCTTCTTTTGTTATATCCAGGGCCTTTCCGGCTATTATTATACTCATAAATTATCAAAATTATAACTGAAGTGGAAACTAATTTATATGAATATGAATTAAAGGCATGCCGCCCTTAGCACCTTGTTTAATTATTGTCATAGAATGTACAGAATAGATGTTAACTCTATCTACATAATATGACCTTATGTACAGGTCCGTTTCCTCCATATAAACATTTCATTTACGAAACCGGGATTAAAAAAAATTGGTGCACAAGTGTATATTTGACACCAACAAGAAAAATGATTTTGAGTTTTGTTCAAACACTTTTGATTTAACATCAAAGCAGCATTTTACCGGCGTTGATCAGTAGATCGAGCGCAGTATAAATCATTTGCTGTCGCGGCGTATTGGATTAAGATTTGGCGATGTATTGGAGAGGCTTCATCTCGCGAACGACGGCGCTGCCATCAGTGTTGCCAATTTCCCAGGAGTGGATTCAGTGGCGAAATTATACTGAAGTACGCTAACATGCTTGTAATGTTACGTTATAATATTCGAAATTCAAAAAAATTCTAAATTCAAAATTATATAATCGTATGGAAATCAATATCAATGTTACGCGGCTTCGCGCTTTATAAACGTTCAGATTCGAAATTCAAATTTAAAATTCAGAATTATTTGATCATAATGGACCACTCAATGACGTAGGCTTATGCGCATAATTTTTTTTTATCAACCCCCGCTTTGTAAAGGTGTTTTTGTTTTATTATTTGTAATGCCAGTGGCAACGGTGGAAGGTTTTATAAATTCCAATAGGGTTGGCCATTAACACCCCTAATCGGCACTGGAGCAACGTGGTGGAGTAGGTATGCTTCAGGGTTTCTTAGTATGCTATTTACTTTTCAATAATTTTGTGACAAATTTTTTTTATTTCTTTGTTGTAAGTCCTGGCTCTCGTTAAGCTATTACTTCTGAACACAAAATAAATAACTACTACATTTTAAATAAGAAAAATTAAAAAAAAAATCAGAAGTCCTGTTGAAAGGCACGCTTAACACCTGAAAATGTACCGAGACTAGTTTAAGCCTAGTTCCACAATCAACAGTAAACCGCAGTACTAAGCAGTAGATTAATTGCGTGACATTGTTACCCGGTTGGGATATTTGAAATATACCCGGCAACTAGGAGTTCAATTAACGCACTCCGTTATTGATGGCGTTCCAGAGTCCGATTAAACTCAATCCGATAATCCGCGCTGGTACGGTTGCACCGAGTGGTTTAAAGTTTGGTTACGTTTAAAACGAAATTAACCGATGGTTATGGTTATATCGTGTACCAAGTAAAAATGTTCGTCTATAATTGATTATGTTTAACGGTTTTAACAACAAATGTAACAATAACAAACGGAATCAATTTCTTTCAATGTGCGGGATGATACAAATCAGTTTTTTTTGAAGTAGGATTCTACTGGTACAAATTGTACTTCGTCCCGATTACTTATGTCGTTACACAGTATGATCTGATCCAATTATAGTTTTGTCTCAGTAAGTTTATGAAGAAACAGCTTATAACCATCTCACCAAAATATTAACCTCTTTAATTGCATTATTCTTTGGGTGCTAAGCAGTGATTAAAATATATTACTTGCTTTCCTTCTTAAAACAAATTCCACTCAACCTCATCTATATAAATAGATAAACTACGTTCAAGACATAAATAAACCGAGTCAATTAATTGCGCGACTAATCCCCGATCAACATTTGGGTGGCACCGGGCACGAGCACGCACTAATTGCCGACGAGAATTCGATGCAATAAATCACAGACATAATATAACTGCGCTTCGTCGCGTCGCTGAGGAATGCACGCCCCGATGTGCCCCAATGTACCCTAACGTACCCCAATATACTCTAATGTACCCCAATGTGCCCCACGTTACTGTCAGGCTGCAGGAAAATTTTTGAAGAAAATTTTTGAATTTGAATTTGGAAGACAACGTGGACAGTAGCATCCATGCATGGTCTTGTTGTTTTTTCTTACATACCATTCGCTTGCGACCAGTATGGCGCAATAATTACCTACAAGTCAGACAGCCGTTTTAGTTCCTAGGTTCGATTCCCTACAAAGCCTAGATACATTTTATTAATGAATTAGTTATTATATAATATGTTGCCCATGGCACTTAGAAATCCTATCGTGTGGCTATAAGTATAGAAAGTTATTTAATTTTCATGCATTTCGCAAGTGTTTACCAAATAAAATATCACAAAAATACAAGAATGTTCTGGCTGCGCTTCGAACCTAAGACCCCTTGTGCAGCATATAGGATAAGTACCGACAACATTAGAGGGCCTTCATGATGGTTTACAATATTTCTAAGAAACTTGGAAATCAGTGCAATCTCTTTAATCTTCACATAGTGAACATAAGTATGCGTCACTTAACTACGTAGTTAAGTAAAGTAACTACTCTCATACCTATTCTGTCTTAGGCAATAAGGCGGTACTTCCCCAGTATATCAGTTCAAGGGATATACATTGTATCAATAACGGATGTAGGTACCTATCATAAACTATGTCAAGGTATACCTAAGTCTAACCTAGGAATAACTTCGTATATTATATTATACCGTCTGTGCCTTACTACCTACCTACTCTTAAATTTTAAATGATTTTGTTTCTAATATTATAAATGTTTGGATGTTTGTGTTTTCTTAATTAAGAAAAGGACATAGAATAGATTTTAATTTTTAAGTCTATTGTGCGTTTTCCTGGGATAATTTGTACCTACGTTTCTGTTTGTGAAAAAATCAGACATAAACTGTTAACGGATTGTAATGAAACTCACGACTTTGATAAACTATATCCTAGGTTATAAAATCATGCTGGAAATAGGTTCCCTTATGATACTTAAATACTATAATTTAACCACTTTTCTGCGAGCGAAGCCGCGGGCGAAAGCTACGAAATAAAACAGTTTGAACCAGTGATTCTTTTTAACGTTTTATGGCCGAAATGTGCTCTTTTATAAAACAATTTGGTGAGCATACTAAAAATTCTATTCTAAATTCAAATTGGTGCTTGGAAAGCGGCGCGTTCAGTACATTTTCGCGTTCCTCCCTACGGGTTATTTATGAACAGTCACTGAGCTATGTAATAATCTGAGGCGGGATTTAATTTGTTGGACTGATTTCACACTAGAGTGCGAGGGAGAGGGACGTAGCCTGGTCCACGTAAGTGTGATAGAGATAGAAGATAGGACGTTGGGATCGTTAGTGGTTTCACCAGACAGCCGGTAATGGAAAATCGGCGATGCGAATTTATTTGGAGTTCTTTCGGCGGAGTAAATAGAATGGGATTTGTTTGTGCGCCCAGATACTTGGTTTTCCTTCGCTGACATGTTAGGAGGTGGTTGGTGATTTATAACTAATTTGTCTGGGGTTTTGTTCAGATTTTCACTGTACTTGTGCTAAACATGAATGTGTGATGTTTTAGTTTGAATACGGGTATTTTAAAGTCTTCTAATAAGAGTTTTTTTAAACAGACCGTAAAGTTGGGTAGAGGATGTTTCGCAATGTTTTACCTACCTCTTTTACAGTTTAGGTGATTCCATAGTTTTCCACATCAGGTCCTATCTTCAGGTCCGACCTTAAATTTTCATGTAGGTACCCTGGCTACCTACCTACCTACCTACTTACACTATGATTTATGATGTTTCAATGTGTAAGTTACTGTAGACGGTCCCTTGAAGTTGAAGTATTAAGATAACAGCAATGCCTACTGGATCCAATCCCCTTACTAACGAATAAACAAACTAATATTGTTACTAACATCTATCACTAACAGAACCTACTAACTCACTAACACAGACGAAAAAATATAGACTCAGACTTCGGAACAAATGAGCGTAGTAGAAAAAAACATAACGTAGGTACTTATCAAATGATAACGTTTCCAGTACATTGCTCGATAGGCCGTGCTCTGTGACATACTTACGTTAAATCGAAAAAAAAGAAAAAAAATTAACTTAATTTTTTTGTGCTGAAGAGCCAGTCTATAGGCATTTTTTTCTGAACTAACTAATAGTACGAGTAGGTATCTCTATCCATCATATTCAAGGTTTGTGCAGTCCATTATCGGTAGGGGAAGGTAACTACTCTAGCTCAATAGTTATTCTCAAACCATAAAAATACCTAATAACCCCTATTAACTATTTGCAACGTCATCAAACATTGTCCCATACATAGAAACAGTTACTGCGTAGGTATAGGTCCAATAAACCATTAGAATTAATGTGTCATGTTAACTGCTGCACCTAAACCCATAACCCATACCTAAATTAATATCTAGCTCATCTAACAAACGCGTTTAAACCTGATACAATAGAACTTAATCCCTTTGTCGGGCTACGAGTTGATTAATTAGTATTAAACAATGTGATATGACCATTGTAAGCTGAACTGTCCCTTGTACAGTTTAAAGGGACTTTGGGGGTCCTTGTAAGTTGGACGTTTGTTACGAAACCAGTGTTAGTTGATCCCTCATTCCTGAACAATTTGTAAATAAATGTCAACGGTAAGTTAACTGGTTTTCTTGAAGGTATCAGAGTAGAACAATTAAGAATTAAGGCAGGTTGGTATTGAAACTAAGAAAGTCTAAAGACGTCTGCAATAATAATTTACAGTTTAGATACGTTTAAAAGATGTGCTGAGGAGTTTCGAGTCTTAAACTTCTTTTTAAACAAAAAGCATCTAGGTTGCGTTCGAGGTTCGAGTCTCGAGTACCTATTAAGTAACGCAATTATTGAACATTTTTGATCGAGTCCTCCCCCACCCAAAATTGCTTTACCTACGTAATACTTGAACGACCTTGCTGAAAAAGTAGTAGTCACAAAAAGGATATGCAATGAAAATCTACGATCGCCTCCGATTTACAGATAATATACAGAAATACGTTACATAAGAGTGTGCATGCATAAGAGTAAATATTTTTGAAATTGGAACATCATTAATGACTGGTAACAGAGCTCACTTGTGGCAACACTTGTTCCGTTATCGTTGCCAAGAGCCATTTGTTTGCCACCGCGACCTAATCCCGGCCTTGTCGCGGATAATCCCGGATCACGAATCATGACACTATTGTTGTAAGTGTGAAACCGACACAAATAGGCCTACGGCTTTGCAAACCCTTGGTCTAACCCCCCATGATACGCAACAGAGGTATTTGAACTCAATTGTTTGGGGTTACGATTGATTTTCTAATGATGGCACAATATCAGATGCGATGTTATTTAAAAGAGTTATTTAAAAAAAATCGCGCGTGTACGTTCGAGTTAATGTGAAGTGTATTAAGCAGTAATAAGGTTGGTTTTCAATTAAATCTTTACGGTAGTTAAGACCTTTTACGTTGCAATTGTTCAAATAACAATGGAGTAGCCGAAGTCTTTTGAGTGAATTTGTATTTATTTATCGTTGCTCATTGTGCGTTGTTAATAACGAGATTATTTCACAGTGGGGTGGTTTTATCAAATATTTGCGTTGTTTGTCAAATGAAACGTAAAATGAGTTGGTGGTTTTGGAATAGACATAGTTATAAAACAGGATATAATTAAAAGTAAAACAAAATATCCATTTCAGAATTCAAAATGGACTCGTTATGATTCCTCACATATTGAAATGCGTCGGGTTGTTTAAGCTCTAGAGCGCATCAAAAAATGTATACCTTAATACGCTCCACACTACCTTCCTTCTGTATGTAACAGATACATTCATTGCTCTGTGTTCCTTCCCACGCATTCGGGTAATAATAGGCAATAAACATGAAAAGCCTGACAAAAAGTACATAGCAATATTTCAGTGCAAATACAAAATGGTACAAACTCTTAAGGAGCACTCTTTAGGACTCCTTTTTTTCTAAATAGGATCAATAATCCGTTGTATCAAGATGTCTTATAGGACCCAATAAATAGGAGGCGTCACGTAGGATAGTAATAGGACTATAACTGCAGGATGCAAGGAAACCGATGCAGATACGTTAACTGGTACTAAACCTTACGGCCTAACACTGAGGCCGTTTTCTACACAGGCTGTATAAGGCCTTAAAAGACCATTTATAGTATAAGACGTCGGAGTAGACTTCTTCACTTCAAGGACGTTTGTTTAACTATAAAAGATTTTAAAAAAAGCTTTTGTTACTTGTTAATAAAAAAAAAACTTAAAAGTTATAAAGTGCAAAATTTAAAATCCCTATTATTAACCGTTGAGGAGTTCAATCGTCTGGAGCCAATTCTGGTAGCAGTATCGCATTTTGCTTATTATAAACATGCATTGTCATCAGGATTGGACCAGTGTGTAAAATTTTAGCTCAATCGGACACCGGGAAGTGGGTGAAATTTAACTTGCAAGATTTCATTACTAACACCGGGACAGGTGAAACTAAATAAAAGCTTGTAATAATAAAAAAACCGACGTTCGAAAGTTTAAATATCCGAAGTTGTTACATTACCATGATAAGCCAAAATATTGAAAAAGAGGAAGGAATTAACATAATTATATTTTTTTGGAGTAATAACCAGTAAAAGAGTGAGGTTGAATTATTCCATCATATTGCGTCAGGTACCTAATGCCTAACAGTCCGGCATTTGCGGCTGTCCTTTTATATTAGCGTATAAAATAAAATCTTCATTAGTCAAAAGTCGTGTCGGACCCGTCTCTTCTAGTCTAAATCGAATACATGCGATAACCTTTCGTTCGATAATTATCGACGG